>WWET01002672.1:133811-168105 GCA_011038615.1 Limnodynastes dumerilii | reverse complement strand
CAAAGCTGATCCTTGTAATTCTATCAGCACAACATGGTTAAACTTGTAACCATGCAGCGCTGCATGTACTGTGTAAAAAAAATAGAAAAAAAAACACAACACATACATTAACCTCTACATTGCTAAAATAAAGTATGAGTAAGTCCACTCATGTAGGGAACATTGTTAGTAAGGAAATATTTTTTTTTACATGCATACTTTATTTTAGCAATGTAGGGGTTAATGTATGTGTTGTGGGGTTTTTTTCTATATTTTTTTTACACAGTACACGCAGCGCTGCATGGTTACAAGTCTAACCATGTTGTGCTGATAGAATTACCAGGATCAGCTTTGCTGATCCTTGTAGTTCCATCAGTACAGCATGGGTAAGGCTTCAGCCATGCAGCACTTAGGTTTTTTTCTATATCACGAAATTTGCCGGGATTTGTTAAAGGGCTAATTGCGGTGGTTTTCTAATGAAAATCACAGTGATTTAGCCCTTAAAAAATCACAGACCATCGCCTGAGATTCAAAAAATCGCGATCAAATCGTGTTTTAATGAATTTCAAAATGTAAAAAAATAAATGCAAAATCGCGGGTCAAAATCGTTTTTAATGAATGAGGCCCCTTAGGTGTGAATCCGGTCCTCCGTGTTTAAAATGTTTTGTTTTGTTTTCAATTCTTGTATATATTTTTTCATTATAATAAATGCTTTAAACCTAATAAATTTTTTTAGGCAAAATAACACACTCCATAAAATGTACATGAGTGTGCTAATATAGAAATGGGTGTTCTTTTAAAGTCCGTCTGAGCACTCCAAGGGCCAGATTTACTAAGCTGTGGGTTTGGAAATGTGGAGATGTTGCCCATAGCAACCAATCACATTCTAGCTCTCACTTTCCTATTACATAATAGAGAATATCAAATAGAATCTGATTGGTTGCTATGGGCAACATCTCCACTTTTCCAAACCCACAGCTTAGTAAATCTGGCCCCAAGTGCTGCTTGTTAGATGCACCAGATCCCAATGCTGTAAGACTGCTGCTCGCCTTCAAAGTGAACCGGTCCTAAACCCAGTTCGGACAGAAACTAAATGGAAGAAAGAAGAAGGAAGCGCTTCATGGTGCAATTTAGTTTAATATAAAATATTGACAGCTCAACTAAAACTTGAATAATCAAATCTGAATACCAGAAGGTGAGCATGAAAGGTTTACCGCTACAGCGGATATCCCGGCAAGGCTGCGTCCCAGCGTCCTGGAAAGAAAGTTGACCAGGGGTCCACTGTTGCACACGTGGTAAGAGAGACAATCAGCTCAGAGGCACTGTAGTCTGGCTCTGTCCCTACGCATTTCGTCAATTTGACTATGGGGGGTGTGCACACAGCGCGGGTTCGGCTGGTCCCTCTCTGTACTACTCCCTGCAATAGACGCTGCTGCTGCTCTGACAGCTTTGTAGGTATACTTCAAGCTGTCAGAGCAGCTTTATACATAGATCAGCAGCAGCGTCTATTACAAGGATAGGGAGCCATTCAGCATGCTGATTGGCTCCCTTAAAATATCGGGCGCTAGCTCCCGATTTAAATTAAACAAGCTGAAAGATCAATTTTTGAAACGTCAAATAAACGCACCAGAAACTCTCTGGTGAGTTTATTTGACGTTTCAAAAATTGATCTGTACCATACACTAGAGCGATTATTTGCCCGATCACCCGATAATTGGAAGATCGGGCCGATAATATGGCCAGCTTAAGTCTTAACATAAAAATATAACAGAGATATTCACCAAACTTGTCTCTGATTACATACTAGTTCCCTAGCAGAGCCACAATCATAAGAGACAAACAGATTTAAGTTATAGATTCAAGAGGTGAACGTTCTATTGGAATATAACAACTTTCAGAGTGCAAATAATATTCTATAGAAAAGGCGTAAGTTCGAAACTTTCATTTAGCCCAAAGGGGCTCAGTGAATTCAGGGTAGATATCCAATAACACTCTCTTCTGGAGAATTTTTTTTAAAAGGTCTCCACCTCTATAATTATTTTTATTATTTTTAAATGCCTGAGAAAAATGTATGACAATGTGCAGCTTGCTATTCAAATATTAAAAAGATACTGAACATTTAAGAAAGTCAATATAGTATAGTGTAAAGTGAGGGAGGTACACTCTATCCAATTATTGGGCCAATTATTAATGTTTGTTCTATCTGAAGTTTAAAAGACCCTTGGTTTTTCTTTGGAATGCCAAGAAAGAGTTATCTGGCGCATTAAAACCCTTAATAAGGCCCTGGCTGAGACCTCAAGCAAAGGGGTAGTTCAGTATATTTTAATGTGAATGGTAGCATTTCTTCACAGTTGTAAATATATCAGCAACCAGGTTTCTTTTCAATTCTTCAAGACATCATCCTCACTACCTTAGGTTTGCTTGATGAAGCAGTTTCTTTTAGCAATGTCCTGATGTCTGTAGAAAACTTCAGTGTATACTGACACATGATTTTCACTGCAATGATTCCCATTCATTGTTCTGCTTATTGCTGCTTTTGTGGGCATGCTTATCATCGCAGCAGAGGATTATGGAAAACCATCTCTAATACATCGCCCAGGGAAACAGAGCAATGTATAGGTGACATCATTATGCAGGTCAGTGCTAGACTCATTGCTGATCAGAAGTAAAACCCTGCTTAAGAAAGAAATAAAACAAGTTTTTAACTACACTACATTACACTACAGTATACTGACTATTTATATATTTTTACAGAAGTTTGTTCTTTGGCTTGGTTGTCATGCTGCTAGGAGTTCTAATGCTTTCCGTGTCCTGTTTGTATGTCCTGTAATATCAGCAGTGGCTCAACATCCGTTTATATGGGGAGCTGGGACATAGGGGACTTTGGGGTGTCTCTGTACTTATCTACGCTTTGGGTATTCTCTCTGGATCGGAAAGCATGTGGGCATTTGTAATTATGCATGGAAGAGGGGAGTGAACTCCCCCATCCACTCCCCTGTGACGTACAGCTTTATGGACTTCTGTGTAAATCTGGACCGTATAAGAAAGCTTTATGAAGATGCGGATAAGCATTTATCCGCATCTGTCTTAAAGCTCCCTGCCCCGCCACTTCCCCCTTTTTGTAAGAACCTAGGGCTTCCATAACTTCCCATTCGTGTTTTCCTTCTTAAGAAGTAGAATATGAAGTTAATTTCCCTACCCCGCCCTCCCCAGCTACTTACCAGACCTCCCCCTCCCACTCTACTTAAATTAGCCCGAGAGGCTGCCGTGGCACAGCTCTTTCTTCTTCTTCTTTAAAGACCGCACATACTTAATCTACACACCTAAATGGTAGTTAGATTGCATAACTGATCTAGTACGCATGCGTAGCAGGTCACTTCGGAAAAGACCATACTTAAGAAGCAGCTGCTTTTTAAGCATGAATATGGCCCTCTGACACTAAACCAGGATCATTACCAGGGAGCAGGAGCTGCTGGGGCTTAGCAGCCAAGTCTGTCCCTATCATCAGGGGCTCCAGTGAACACCTGGTCCTTAGTTAGATGCCTCATCCTGATACACAGTCTCATAGCACAGACTTATTAAAAGGGGGCATTTTGGAAATGCTAGGATTGGAAAATGCTGGCAGTTTTGTTTACTGCGCATTTCCAGCATGAACCTGAATCCATAGTTCAAACCTGGAACCATATCTGACAGCAGGGTGGATAGCAGAAAGCACTTCCAGTATGTGGGATTGGGAAAAAAATGTATATAGTAGAGTGTGGGCCTGCTAAGCACTCTTCATACTACCAACATTTTAAGATGGCGTGTATATTTTAAGGTAGAGTCCTTGTAACATATGTCCTATGAGCGAGGACAGCAGCCTCCATTCACTTGTATGAAAGTTTGGATCCCCACTGATACTGTGACTGGAGCTCCGAAAATAAAGGGGTGTTCCACTATATTTTAATGAGAACATCTGTAAATGTAGCTACTGTGCTTGTAGCTTTAATTATGTTTAAAACAAATAGAAAAAAAATATTAAACACCATGTAAAAGAATTGCTTATATTGTATAGGCTGCTGTACTACATCTTTCTTTTCTATTTGCCTGTACATATGGGTCATGCAGATTTATTCTGCAATGCATGTATATTCGCTGTTTAAAAACTGTGGACCATGTGCACAGGCAAGAATGAGTTAGATGCGGCCAGATCTGCACCTAACTCACCCATCCAGCCCCAAAACCTGCCCTTCCTTTTTTGGAGCCAAATGGCACTTAAGAGTGCCATAGGGCTACAATAGAGTAGAAGGAAAATACACACTAAGATCCCTTCCCACGCCCTCCCAGGCTCATTTAAATCCCCACATTCACTCTTCTTAAATATAATCTGAGGCTGCCGTGG
The DNA here is from genome assembly GCA_011038615.1 of Limnodynastes dumerilii. NCBI lineage: Eukaryota > Metazoa > Chordata > Amphibia > Anura > Limnodynastidae > Limnodynastes > Limnodynastes dumerilii. The sequence goes on along the minus strand of WWET01002672.1, from coordinate 163,745 downwards.
CATTCTTCTTACTTAAATAACTACGTGTGGCCTTTAAGTGGTATGTAGATTGCGTAATTAACCTACTATGCATGAGTAGTAGGTTAATTCTTAAATCTCTGCACCCAAGAAGCCAGAGCTTCTTGGTTGTGACTATGGTCCTCTGTATCAAGTCCATTAGCCTCTTACCATACAAAAATATAGACTATAAATAATTCCTTCACACTACATATAGATTGTGGTTGATATGATATGTTGGTTATGGCTAATGTATCCAAAATTTGTTTTAAAAATTCACATTGTAACAACTTATTTTTGGTCAATTACATGAAGAAAATGCAAATGGTGTGTATAATGTTCAAATATGTGTATTTGATGTTCTGGAGCAATATGTGTTGCATGTTTTTACTTACCATCACCCACTGCAGGGTCAGCCACTATTGGGCCTATCCCCAGATGGCTCAGCTGCTCTACCATCACGACGGTTGGAGGAAGAAGGACATCGGTTTGGTGGGGGGTGGCTAAGGTTATCTGAACCACTGCAGGACTGAAGGATGTGGCTAGTGTAGCAAGTGTAGGGGATAGAATAGAAGGGAGGAGAGGCAGGTGGGGGGGAGATGGTTTGGTGGGGCAGGTTGGGAAGAAGGATAGGCAGGTGTAGAGGAAGGAGAAGCAGGTAGGAGACCAGGAGGGGTAGAAGTGTATTAGAACACAAGTGCATATGTATAAACTGGAGGGTGGTGGGTTTACAGAAAATGTGTGCAGAAAACTCAATGAAAGGTTAGTTGAAAAGTGGAATAACCTCACATCTGAGGTGGTAGAAGTGATTGAACAGTTTAAACATGCTTCTGATAAATATAAGGATTTTACAAATGTCCCAGCAGGCCAATGGTCTGCCTTTAGAAATAAAGACAGATGAAAGTTCCTTTTCGTCTGTCTCTTTTTCGAATGGTAGCCATTTTAGATTTTTTTTTATGAATGGGTGAGTGTGCCGATCGTGTCTAGATTCCTACCTTAAAATTTACGACCTTACAGCCGCAAACCTTGTTGTAATTGGGAATTTCCCACCCGAACCCCTTATTTACATGTCTATCAACACCTTTATGGCGGAGATACGATGGTCGTAAAGGAGGGGACAGCCCATTTAACATAGCATTTGTCGTACGTAACTTGTGTTGTGTATGCCGACAGTTACGCAAACTTACTAAGGTTGCGCGCATGCGTACAACCTACAAGATAGGAAATTACGTATGTGCTGTACGTAATTCCCCTGTCGTACAGAGGCCAGAATCTGGCCCAAAGAGAGGGTTAGGGTTAGGGCCTTAGAGGGGAAGGTTAAGGTCAGGCTGCGGGGAAAGGAGAGTTAGGTTCACGCTGCGGGGGAAGGGAATGTTAGGGTTTGGGTAATGGAAGGGGATTGTTAGGGTCAGAATTAGGGAAAGGGTTGGGGTAGTATTTTACACTTATCCATCGGCCTATAGTGTTCGGTGCTCTGGGGATTGATTGCTATTCCTCATCGAGGCATAAGCAATCGATATCCCAGCCAGTTCAGAACTGGCTGGGAGAGAACAGCCCTATTTTTATATTTCTAAGCGGGGACCCACACCCTGCTAAATCGAGGGTCAAAAAGGGTATATGGTAAGAATATTTTGTTGAATAACTAAAAAACCAGACAGACCGGATGGGCCACAAAGCTCTTATCTGCCGTCACTTTTTATGTTTCTGTGTTAATTATAATTTCATATTGAAAACTATAAACTGCATCAAGGTCTCCACGGTGTTAATATGTGTGTTGTATGTTTAAATTAATTCTACTAGTTTTTAAATCTTTTATTGGTTAAACATTTGTTAAACATAAAAAAGTTTTTTGTTTGAATAGAATAACATAGCAACATAATTAAATGTACAAATAAAACCATTGTATGTTGTTTTCTTTTCAGCTGGCAAGATTTTAAAACAATGCTGAAACACAGGTTACTTATAGATGTGAAAAAAGGTTTTCTTGTATCAGCCTCTGCTTTTAAAAACACAATGAAAAAAAGAACCTTTAACAGCTGACCTCTAATTGCCTGAAGTAGATGCACAGGAATTAGTAATTAGCCTGGCTGCAGGTAATAATTAAATAACCCACTAATAAATTAAACTTCCCCAAACAGCAAGAATGGAAAATTGCCCACTTAAGTTATGACCTACCTTAAGTCCTACGTGCGCAGCCTTATGTGCGAGGATGTCATATGGAATATGATATGTACGACAAGCCCTCAGTCCAACCAATATTCTTAATTTATATGACTACCCCCACTCACAAATGTGTGCTCGCAGTGAAGCCACTCCCTGTATACTGGACTGGATCCAGATTCCCGCACACTTTTAGTATGTGCGGGAGCCTATCCGTCCAACAGAGAGAGGGGAGCGAATGCCCCTTGTCACTCCCCTCTCTCCTGTGGGCTTTATGGCAGCTTACGCATGTGGATCAGCGGTCCATACAATACCCATTCCACACTGTACAATTATCATGCTTCCCCCGCCCACCTTAAGAAATGGGCTCATACAGAACTAAGTTAGATAGTAATACCAACGTAGCAATCATCGTACGGAACTTAGACATCTGGAGGGTGCATGCATCTGGCCTGATGCATGCAAGTCTGGATCCGGCCCACTGTGTGGAAAACAAATTTGCATGACCAGCATTCTGCTACATAAGACGCTGATCTGAGCATGTGCAGTATGAACGCACAGCTGCTGGCAGCGTGTATAAGTTTTCTGTCATTCTTAAGTCTGGATCAGGTCCATAGTATCCACACATTAACTTCTAAGATTTCTATTTCATCAGCAACACAATTGTTTAAACTATCCTCAAATTACCTTTCTTTTTTTTCTGTCTGAGCAGACAGCGTAAAGGTTCAGCTATTGTATAGCAAAGTGCATACTTAGTAAGAATATAAACCTGTCTTAAGTGCTACTTATTAATTGAGTACTGAGTAAGTAGCCTAAAGCATATGGATTAAGTTCACAATTGTCCATTTGGCTTTTTCTTGCTGCAGCAATCCACCTCATTGTTGTCAGCATGACTGATTGACAGCAGCTTGATAGTGTCTGCATTCTTCCATGTTAGCAAATTGTTTGGTATCATTGAAGGTCACCTGGCTGCAGTCTATTACAAGGCTTGAGATCATTTTGACTTTGACCTGAATATTTTCAGAGGGTCATCTACCCATTGGCCAGGATGGCACTCATCAGAGGCACCAGGGGTGGGTATTGCCTGGAGGTATCATTCATGGCCAAGGGGTAGTTTCTGATTTCTGCACCTGCCACTCAGCTTAAAATCCAAGCCTGTATTGGGTGATCCACAGGCAGTAACAGTGTGCTGACACATGTCTCTCTGATATTCTATGCAACATGAGAGAGAGAGAGCTGCCTACTCATTGCCTGTAAACACAGCCATGTATGCAGGGCCACCGAGAAGAGGGGGGAGCTGTACTAATTACCCTGGTCTGCAAGGGGGGCATGGACTGTCTTATTTATTTTGGGGGGGAGGGGGGTTCTGATCCACGATGCAGGGTGGTAGGTCAGGGTCTTGGTTTCTCCTCCCTGTAGCGTCATAGGGCCCGATTCAATTAGCAGTGATGACAGGAAAAAGCTTGCGGTGCGCTTTTTGTCCGTCATATACGGTAAGGGAATGGCCAGTAGGGATTGGATGTTGCACAAGATGCTGCACAATCATTTTGAGTGTCAGCAATCTTACTCCATGATAGTGCTGAATCTGCAGATAACCACAGGATGTGATGGTATATAATATACGTATTGCTTAATGATACACGTCCATTGAATCTGGATGCATTTAGTTAGATATGCATGTACGTAAGTATTATACGCATGTAAAGAGATAAAGGTGCCCTATGGAGGCGTAAGTCACCGACAAAACAGCCGTGTGAGGGGAGTTTCATGGGTGTTACCTTGTAATGTACGTGCGTGTAATTGCGCACCTCACACAACACCAGTATGTACTGTCCCACAATGGTGCAGACTTGTCAGAATCTGCATCACATTGCGTGATTTGATTTTTAGGAGCTCCTCATTTTTGCGAACAGTCCGATGTATGGAGAAAATTCAATGTATATTGTAACACGATCTTTAGAATAACAATTCCCATCCATATTTCTGCATAGGTCCATCTTGTGGTTGAGCATATTATTGCAACAAAGGTTTATGGCAACAGTTTGTAAACAATTCACATTAGAATAGAGAGCAATATGTATGAAGGCATTATTAAGCAGGTCAAAGATTAAAACTGTTACTGCTTTCCAACAAGATTATGAGTTCTAAATTTCAGTGTGTACCCAGCTCAAGGTTCTAGCCTTAATGGTTATAATTTCATTTATTTTTGGAGTTTGAGTGGTGATTCAAAGGTCTCTTTAGATTTTGTGTAATGTAACCAGCATGTTAAACAGGAATGGTTTTTAACACAGGAATTTTAAAATATATTGTATTCTGAATCCTGTTTGCAATACTAAATCAATATTGGTCTTTTCCTTAGCTTTCACTGTAATACTTCATTAGTTTATGAATTACATCCACAATGCCAATGGAAATTGTATTTCACTTACATTACTGCATAAACACCTGTGAATTAAAAAGACACACTTTCTTCAACATGTATTTTAGAATTCAGGGGATTGATTTATTATTATAAACAATATTATTCATTTATCTGTTGCTAACAAATGAAAAGCTCTTTAAATATTATGGGGCTGATCCAGAGTTTATGAGTAAGGGCAAAACATGTGTGCAAGTGTACAGCTCGGTTTAACCATTTTTCAAAGTAAGGGGTGCTAATTAATTTTAAACCTTTTGCATGTTGGGAAAATGCTTTACTTCTGCAAATAGAACTTAAATGCTGCATAGCTTTATGTTTAATCTATAAATTAGAGTTGAGCTAAGAAACTTCACCTCTCAATTCTATTAAGCGATCAAAGTCTGATACCTTACTACACAATACCCAACCAATAACACTTAATCTAATAAAAAACGACACTGACAACTTTATTGGATTTTTAAAAAACTTGGGACATAAGTTTATTCAAGTCTATTTTAAACTAATTTTGATTGAAAGACTATAAAATTTAGGGTTGAGCACGGTGGCAGATAGCAGGTGAGTGTCACAGCTACAAACAAACATGATAACAGAACGGTTATCAAATAATGGCGCCCCACGTCCCCCCAATACCCCTGGCTCCACCCTTCATGTGCACACCCCATGTTTAAAACTGAGGAGGCAAACGAGGCTCCGTCATATGACCGACAGCCTAAGATTCTTCGAAGGGTGCACCTCTGTAACAGACATTTTCCCCAATTTTTTCTTAAAATGCGCCAAGAATAATAAAAAATACAGTGACACAACACCTCTACCGCAAACCTATGCCCCGACTGTGAAAGGAAAAAACAGGTTAATAAAAACTTATCACAAGGGAGGGAGGGAGAGAAAGGCTCTCCAAAAGGGGTGACAAACAGACACCCACCCACTCCTTATAAAAACAATGTCACATGACCCCCAACCCCCCTTCATTAGACAACCAATCACAACTTGCTCCTTATTTACATATCCCTAGAACATTCCCTAGGAAAAAGGTATTGTGCAATAAGGCCCAGCCTGTCGCTTATGCAGCCTTGCACCTATACAGTGCTCGGCTATCTCTAAGCGATCAAAGTCTGATACCCTACTACACAATACCCAACCAATAACACTTAATCTAATAAAAAACGACACTGACAACTTGACAAACTGACACCCACCCACACCTTATAAAAACAATGTCACATGACCCCCAACCCCCCTTCATTAGACAACCAATCACAACTTGCTCCTTATTTACATATCCCTAGAACATTCCCTAGGAAAAAGGTATTGTGCAATAAGGCCCAGCCTGTCGCTTATGCAGCCTTGCACCTATACAGTGCTCGGCTATCTCTAAGCGATCAAAGTCTGATACCCTACTACACAATACCCAACCAATAACACTTAATCTAATAAAAAACGACACTGACAACTTGACAAACTGACACCCACCCACACCTTATAAAAACAATGTCACATGACCCCCAACCCCCCTTCATTAGACAACCAATCACAACTTGCTCCTTATTTACATATCCCTAGAACATTCCCTAGGAAAAAGGTATTGTGCAATAAGGCCCAGCCTGTCGCTTATGCAGCCTTGCACCTATACAGTGCTCGGCTATCTCTAAGCGATCAAAGTCTGATACCCTACTACACAATACCCAACCAATAACACTTAATCTAATAAAAAACGACACTGACAACTTGACAAACTGACACCCACCCACACCTTATAAAAACAATGTCACATGACCCCCAACCCCCCTTCATTAGACAACCAATCACAACTTGCTCCTTATTTACATATCCCTAGAACATTCCCTAGGAAAAAGGTATTGTGCAATAAGGCCCAGCCTGTCGCTTATGCAGCCTTGCACCTATACAGTGCTCGGCTATCTCTAAGCGATCAAAGTCTGATACCCTACTACACAATACCCAACCAATAACACTTAATCTAATAAAAAACGACACTGACAACTTGACAAACTGACACCCACCCACACCTTATAAAAACAATGTCACATGACCCCCAACCCCCCTTCATTAGACAACCAATCACAACTTGCTCCTTATTTACATATCCCTAGAACATTCCCTAGGAAAAAGGTATTGTGCAATAAGGCCCAGCCTGTCGCTTATGCAGCCTTGCACCTATACAGTGCTCGGCTATCTCTAAGCGATCAAAGTCTGATACCCTACTACACAATACCCAACCAATAACACTTAATCTAATAAAAAACGACACTGACAACTTGACAAACTGACACCCACCCACACCTTATAAAAACAATGTCACATGACCCCCAACCCCCCTTCATTAGACAACCAATCACAACTTGCTCCTTATTTACATATCCCTAGAACATTCCCTAGGAAAAAGGTATTGTGCAATAAGGCCCAGCCTGTCGCTTATGCAGCCTTGCACCTATACAGTGCTCGGCTATCTCTAAGCGATCAAAGTCTGATACCCTACTACACAATACCCAACCAATAACACTTAATCTAATAAAAAACGACACTGACAACTTGACAAACTGACACCCACCCACACCTTATAAAAACAATGTCACATGACCCCCAACCCCCCTTCATTAGACAACCAATCACAACTTGCTCCTTATTTACATATCCCTAGAACATTCCCTAGGAAAAAGGTATTGTGCAATAAGGCCCAGCCTGTCGCTTATGCAGCCTTGCACCTATACAGTGCTCGGCTATCTCTAAGCGATCAAAGTCTGATACCCTACTACACAATACCCAACCAATAACACTTAATCTAATAAAAAACGACACTGACAACTTGACAAACTGACACCCACCCACACCTTATAAAAACAATGTCACATGACCCCCAACCCCCCTTCATTAGACAACCAATCACAACTTGCTCCTTATTTACATATCCCTAGAACATTCCCTAGGAAAAAGGTATTGTGCAATAAGGCCCAGCCTGTCGCTTATGCAGCCTTGCACCTATACAGTGCTCGGCTATCTCTAAGCGATCAAAGTCTGATACCCTACTACACAATACCCAACCAATAACACTTAATCTAATAAAAAACGACACTGACAACTTGACAAACTGACACCCACCCACACCTTATAAAAACAATGTCACATGACCCCCAACCCCCCTTCATTAGACAACCAATCACAACTTGCTCCTTATTTACATATCCCTAGAACATTCCCTAGGAAAAAGGTATTGTGCAATAAGGCCCAGCCTGTCGCTTATGCAGCCTTGCACCTATACAGTGCTCGGCTATCTCTAAGCGATCAAAGTCTGACCTCATTGATGGGTACAACGACCTAATGGCAGCCAAGTCCTTTTTTATTGCAAAACCTAGAGCACAGGACTTAATGTGCCCCACATCATTTCCCCCTAAATGCACAATCAAAACTTCAGGCAGTCCAAATTCCCTAACCGATCTCTCAAACAATAAATAAAACAACTCCCACTTCATTCCTCTAAAACCAAACCATTCAACATCCATACCTACAAAACCAAAAGAAGAAGAATACTGCTCAAAAAACTGACCTGCCCAGAACACATACGAATGCCCCATGATCCAGGCCTTACGGCCATGAGGCAAACAACCTGTAATACAAAACAACAATATTCCCAAAGATTAATAACAAACCAATCGCAAAATACCACGGCCTTACAAAACAAACCCGATAGACACCACGAAAAAAGGGGTGGGGGAAAAACACACCAAGGAAGGGGAGAAGAAAAAAGGAGCCAACGTGAAAACTAACGAGGGGGAACAACTTCCGAAAACCTCCAGAGTCTCCAATAGCCAATCAGAAGACCCTACTGGGAGGATAAAACAGAAGAAAAACCCCTCGTGCCCCCCGAAGGCAAGCGATCAGATCTAGCTCACCTTAGCTCCCTTTTCTCCTAATCTAAATGGACTTACCTAATCAACCTATAAAGAAAATTGTCATTAAAAAACTCAGCACTACCTTAAAAAACAGTATAACTAACTCAAGTATTCCCCCCACCCTGTAATTTATCAATCCTAATATAACGCTTATAAGCCCGGGATTTCCAACCGCCCAACGCCATAATATGCGCCGTCGAACGCCCCTCTACAGCCGCAGAGGTAGCCGCACCTATTCTAAAGGAATGGGTCCCATACGCAGAAACGTCCATGCCCAATTCTCTCAAACAACTACGCAAAACGGCCGAAAACTGAAATTTAGTTAAGGGAGATCCATCGGCATGCGCTAACCAGTTTAAACCACCCGGATGACCCCCCAAAAGAAACTGTTTGGCCAAATGAACCAGGCACACTTCTACATTGCGATGACTCTGTAAAGTCACCCATCTACCCCTCCCGGCCTGATCCGTTTTTGAAAAATGAATTTTACAAGAAACTGAAGACTCCCCTACAGCTACATTAACTCTCAAAAGGCCCGAATTAACCGCTATCTTACCCCTAGCCACTAATTCTGAAACCCGAAAAGCCCCAAAATAAGCAAATGAAAAAGCCACCCTAAACAAACGCGCCTCCCCTTCATCAAAAGCAACCGATCCCACTATGCGAATAATCTTTAGAAGAGTACTCAAATCAATAGGGCACCTAGCATCACTAACCGGCCTCCGCCTACGAGCCCAACCTTTAAGAACCCTGGAAATCAAGAAACCCTTCGTAAAATCTTCCCCCCCCTAATTTAATAAAATAAGAAACCCCCGCTATGAGAGAGGACATGGACGCTTTCGACCTACCCTCTTTAAACTGCTGCCAAAGCCACTGTAAAAAGAGGGAACGATCTGACTTACCTGCAGACGCCCGAGAAGATTTGAAGCCGGCCCACTGGGCCCATGCTCTCTGATAAGCACGCAACGTGTTCGGCGCCAAGGAGTCCATAGCCAAAGCTTCTAAACCGGATTCGCAATCTGCCAAAGATGACACGGGCATGAAAGACCTTCCGGTAAAGCATTCGGCACCAACTCCCTAAATTTGGACCACTGAAAACGCGACAACGCATCAGCGACGCAGTTGGAAACTCCCGGGACATGTCTAGCTTTAAAATTAATATTAAACTCTAAACATTTCAAAATCAAATACCTTAATAATCTAATTGCGGGAGGAGAAGATGCTCCCTGATTGTTAATAGCTTGAACCACGCCCAAATTGTCGCACCAAAATGTAATACTCTTATTTTGAAGGGAAACACACCAAAGATCAATGGCAACGACAATTGGAAATAATTCAAGCACCAACAAATTGGCTGTCAAACCGGATTCACACCATGCCTCAGGCCAAGGAGCCGCGCACCAAGCGCCTTGAAAATAGGCTCCAAAGCCCAAGGATCCTGCTGCGTCAGTGAAAAGCTCCAAATCAGCATTTGACTCCGCAGCAGAATTCCAAATCCTAATTCCGTTAAAAGATTCAAGGAATCGCAGCCAAACGTCTATATCATCCCGCAGCTCACCGGACAAACGAACAAAATGATGTGCACGTTTTACACCAGCAGTAGCCCGCTCTAAGCGCCTACAAAAAATTTTGCCCATAGGAATTACCCTACAGGCAAAATTTAACAAACCCAATAAAGATTGGACTTGCTTAAGTGTAGCTCTTTTACGACCCCGCACCTCACACAACAACAATCTTAATTTATTCACTTTGTCGGATGGCAGACGGCAAGACCCAACCACAGAATCAATCTCAATCCCTAAATAGGACAGACAAGTAGTGGGCCCCTCCGTTTTGTCATCCGCCACAGGAACACCAAAATGCCAAAAAAGAGCTTTTGCTGAAAAAAGTACCTCCGAACAAGCGTTTGAATCAGAGGGACCAACAAACAAAAAATCATCCAAATAGTGCGCGATACAATCATGACGCGCCCCTATCTGGATGCACCAATGTAAAAACGTGCTGAACTTTTCAAAGAAGGCACAGGAGACGGAGCAACCCATGGGCAAACAGCGATCAACAAAATACCCTTCATTAAGGCGTAAGCCCATATAAACCAGAGAGTCAGGATGAAGGGGCAACAATCTAAAAGCTGACTCTATGTCTAATTTAGCCATTAAGGCACCTTGCCCACATGACCGCACCAACTCCAATGCCTGCTCAAAAAGCTGATAATGAACTGAACAATGCTCTGCATCAATAGCATCGTTAACCGATGAGCCCTCGGGATGAGACAGATGTTGAATTAATCTAAATTTACCAGGTGTCTTCTTTGGAACCACACCCACCGGTGAAATCACCAGGCCCGAAATTGGTGGTTCCGCAAAAGGACCCGACATCCGATCGAGAGACACCTCTTTTAAAACTTTATCCAAAACCAACTGAGGTAACTCCCGAGCGGACTTTAAATTTTTCTTACAATTAGTAACCACAGGCCTAACAATTGGCAACCTAAAACCAAAACGAAAACCTTCTAACAATAGCTGAGCATCTTCTTTAACATCATAAACCTCTAACCATTTTAACATAGGTAACAATTTAATAGGGGAATAACCCTTACCTAAACTAATGGGATGAGGTAGAGGGCCTGGCGGCGGCGGAGGAAGAGGATCTACAATCCTTGGCGGGGTGAGCACCTCCACAGTTAAAACAGACGTGCTTGTACTTGCACCCTGTCCCCCTGTTACATTTGGAGCCATTAAAGGTAAAACACTTCCCTTTTCTGGCTGCAAAATTAAAACCCCTGGGAGGCTGACTGTACTTCCGAAAGGGCTCTGGACCTTGCTTTGCATTGGTTAACCTTAGCCAAATACCCACATCACTATCAGAAAAATTAAGTGATTTAGCCCCATCCTGATGCTTACGAAAGCGCTCATCATACGTTCTCCACATGCCCGCCTTAGAATTTGCATACAGATCATGGATCAGATGCAAATAACGCAGGATACCCATATACTCGGTAGGCCTGGTTTCAAGGTAACAGGCTGCGAACGGGCAATAACCGCCCAACCAATTAGAAAAAGTTCTATGTGCTTCCTCGCCCATACCTCCTTTTGCCTTCGCCGCCGCCAAAGCCTCCTTACCAGCTTGTGTGACCAAAAACATATCAACATACTGACCGCGCTTTATGCGCTCCCTGGTAGACACCCTCACATCCCACGTAATGGTAGAGTTATCAAACAATAAAGGGGGAGGACCAGGCCGCTTCTTAACCTGAGAACCCGGCCTAGCCTTCCCTTTCCCCTTAGCCCTAGCCTTACCCTCTAACGTTTTCTTTAATAATCGCATTACCTTAGCCGGAGGGATTTGGGACGCAGATGAATCAATGCTGGAACAGACACTAGCGCCGGAACCATCATCCCCCTCTGATACATTCCCCTCCGCCGGCTCACCTGATTCGACGGTAGTGGCAGCTCCAGCCACTACTTGCTGAGACCCAGAAGGCATACCCTGGGAAGAACCAGGAACTGGATCCACCGACAGCGACGAAGGCTGAATCCTATCGGGAACCAAAACAGCCGACCTCTCCTGGCTGCTCACCCCATCTGGAACAGGAACAACATTAGGCAAGACAGCAGGACTAGATACAGTGTCCCCAACAGGCCTAACAACACCCCCAGATACAGACTGAGCCTGTGCAGCGGTTGAGGGAACAGGATATGGCCAGGGCATCCAAGGACCCTGAGAAGAAGGCGCTGCTAATTGAGTCCCCCCAACATTAAAAAGAGGGACAGGCATTTGTGAGGGGTGGTAAGCCGGAACCGAAGAAAAATACGGCCAGGAACCAGCTTGAAAAATCGGCGGAGGGAAAGGCCACTGACTACTGTGACCAGAACTGACCAAGGAGGGGTTAACCGTGTGACCACTTACCCCCGCCTGCGGAAATTGAAATACCGGGACAGCAGCAGGAGCCGCACCAGCCCCTTCTGCACCAGCAACCAAAACAGCTGCCGGCCTTTCTCCCACTCCCTCCCTTGGCGTACCAGGAACAAAATCTGAACTGGACACTGAAGACAAGGGTCTCCTAACCTCCTCAGCATGCTGCACAGACCCAGGATCATCTAAAACAACCTCCTCATCCCCCTGCACCTGACTGTCATCCACTTCCCCCTCATCCAAACTATCTGGGACAAAATCAAAATCTTCAGCCTCCCAATCAAAATCCCAGAACTGCTCTGCCAACTCCTCATCACTCCCCCTAAAAGACTGGCTACGACCCCTACCTCTCCCTACATTCCTCCCCTGACCTCTCCCTCTCCAAACCCCTCTAGGCCCTTTCCTCCCTCTCACCTGTGCCCCTGCATCACGCGAGACGGCCCTGCTGCCCTGGCGACCACCACTGGACTCCCCATGCCGCCTACTTGTGAGCGCTGTCCTCTTCTGTCCCTGGGCAGGGATCCCTGGTCCAGCAGGTGGCCGGACGCTCCGCTTCATGGGCGCCGCCATGACAGAGGCGCCCACATCCGCCGCAGGCTGACTGACGTCAGCCGTGACGGAAGCCAGCGCACAGCCGTGCACTGGCAAAGCAGGAGAGGTCGCGCGCGCTCCACGCTGAGCGACAGAGGCGCGCGCCTCTGACTCAGCAACTACAGCGTTTCCCGCCTCCAGGAACCGAAGGGGAACAGACCGACTGCGCACAGGACGGGACATGGTAAGTACAAAAAACACTTTACTACCCCACCTAACCTGCACAAAATTTACACCCCTTCACAACCACCAAAAGAAATCAAATTTAGAAAACAGAGAGACACCTAAGCTATACTAGCCTATATAGAAAGTTAAGGGGTAAAAACAGGAGGAAAAAAGTACAAGAAAACAAGGAGAAAAAGCAACTATCAATTATTAGTATTTAGGAAAAACAAATAGCAGATACTACTTATCCGACCAAAGGCTCTCCAAAATGGGTGACAAACTGACACCCACCCACACCTTATAAAAACAATGTCACATGACCCCCAACCCCCCTTCATTAGACAACCAATCACAACCTCTCCTTATTTACATATCCCTAGAACATTCCCTAGGAAAAAGGTATTGTGCAATAAGGCCCAGCCTGTCGCTTATGCAGCCTTGCACCTCTACAGTGCTCGGCTGTTTCTTATGCTTTCACAATGTAAATTTGCCTCCCCTTGAAGTTCAACATGGTATTGCTTACGTGTAAACTTGCACCTAAATAAAAAAGGTATAAGTGCAGCTCTGGATCAGCCCCTATGATTTGTTTCTTAAGGACTTGTTTTGCAATAGAATTCTAACATTTTAATTAAAATTTAGTACACAACAAAACCCACTTTTCATGCATTAATGCAATGCCATTTCTTGAAGTGGATTGCATTCCAAAAAAAGTCCCACATGCAAAAAGTTCATGTAAAAAATATATATGTTTTCATCTCTGGCTGGTCCTTCAGGGCTCATTCACTGTTATTGGTTTTAAATGTGGCAAATTTTCAGATTTAGTGGCTGAAATATACTGAAAAGTACAGATAGGTGTAATTAAGCCTATGGTTTAAAATATTTACTGAAAAAGGAGATTCTTGAAGTGAAGGGGCTAGATTTTTTTAAGAGTATTCATGTTAATAATCCTGCTAACAATGTGTATTTTAAATCTACAATGTTGTTATGATGTAAATCAGATTTATTTAATTTGTGTTTAGGTTTATTGGAATATGAATATGTTGTTTTGTGTCCGTGGTTTTTCTGTAATAATGTCATAGCAGCACAGTGACAGCACTTATTAAGTTCCCTATGTACTTGTACTGCAGCTGTTCAAACTTTTTAATATTTTATAACACAGATAAATCATTATTTTACATTTCTGTTCCTACGTCAACTGCACTCTGGCTGCTATAAAAACTGTTTACAAAATATTGGAGGAGCATGTACCTAGTCAGACGTGTTTGCAAATGTCATGGTATTAATTATACTAAATTAATACCATGTAAAGAAGAACAAGTAAAGAAACAGAAACAGGTTAAGTTGCTGTGGGAATTAGTATAACATAAAGTAATTTATGTGGTAGAAGAAATTAGGTTCACTACACAGCAATTTAAGGCACTTTTAGATTAAATCTTTCAGCCCTGTGAGGCGTATGCTCACCTAAAGAAATGTCCCTATATCAGTACAAATATGCTATGTTTTTTTATGAGCCTGTTTTGTCTATTGCTACCTAAAGCAATTCCATATGATATCAAGCACTTTGGAATTGAGCATATATACTTTGTATAATACCATATAATAACATATGACAATAGCTATTGAATAATAGCTAGGAATGGAGTTCACATCAGGTGATGCTGGCAGAGACTGATTTAATGAGCCATTTGCAGTTTCACTTTACCATCTGTGAGCACTGACACCTCTAAGGCTTGGGACCGGATTCAGAGATCCGTGCCTGTGCGATGCGGAATTGCATAGGCTAATTTGACTACGGGCTATTCAAGGATGCACTTCCGTGCATCCTATAGCCCACTCTGAAAAGCACGTAGGGTGCTACTCAGAGTAGTATGCGGATGTGCAAGGCACATCAGGGTTGCCGACTCTCCCGGAATATCTGTGAGACTCCCGGAATTTGGGCCGTTCTCCCAGGAGAGTCGGCAGCTCCTGCAAACCTGACCTGTCTACCTCAGGGTTGCCGACTCTCCCGGAATATCCGGGAGACTCCCGCAATATGGGCCGTCCTCCCGGGAGAGTCGGCAAACCTCCGGGAAGATGACATGTGAGCCCTCCCTCCCGCGCTACGTTGGATTTAGCGCGGTTGATTGGCAGGGCCGGGGCTTAATGCCGCAATTTACATAAATCGCGCCATTAAGCCTCACCCCTCATTGTAATCAATAGCTTCCTTCCGGGTTCTTCGGAAGACTGAATTCTCATTCTCTCGATACTTGTGGCAGTGCCCAAAGGGTATAAATACACCCCAATGACAGTAAACCTGTCATTAGCATCGGGACATCCTGCAGTGCAGGACAGTTAATATCGTGCCTTATGGTTGACCCCCATCAGACCGGGTAAGGATTTTTATTTTTATTTTCTGGCAATATTATGGGCATTTTTTTTTTTGACATTTGAGGGGGAATATGTGACAATGTTATTTAATATTCTTCGGCTATATGTGACATTGATTTTTATTTATATTGGGGCATATGTGACACTGTTTTGTATTTATGTCGGCCATATGTGGCACTGTTTTTTATGTATGTTGGGGCATATGTGGCCCTGTTTTGTATTCATGTCGGGCATATGTGGCACTGTTTTTTTATGTATGTTGGGGCATATGTGGCACTGTTTTGTATTTATGTCGGGCATATGTGGCACTAGTTTTTATTTATGTCGGGCATATGTGGAACTGGTTTTTATGTATGTTGGGCATATGTGACATTGGTTTTTATTACTTAAGGGGCACTTGTGGAATGTATTTTTGTTGGTTTTTATTTTGTGGGGGCACATGGAGCTTTGCATTTTTTTAGGGAGCGGGCAGTGTATGTTTTTTAAAACTAAATGGGCATGTGTAGGGATTTGGGACAGGGCATGCTGCCGATAGTAGTTCTACAAGCGCTTGCATGCCTTGTTATTCATGGGCATGCTTGTGCCTGTAGTACTACTAGCGGCAGTATGACCTGTGGGCCGGGACTTTATTTATTTATTTATTTTGTAAACATAGGTTGCAGCCGCAGGGCAGGCAGGGGAAGGGGTTCATTTTTAACTAAACAGGGCTTTTTTTTACATTTTTTTTTAGCTCCAGTGCGCTTCCTCTACTATTCCACCAGCCCTGAGCTGGAGGAATCATAGGGCTTTTTCCGCATCCAGCGGACTGGTGTGCACAGAGTATTTAAATGAGGAAAGCGGAGCTTATCTCATTTAAATATCCTGGCACACCCCCTTTTGCAGTCGGAATCGGATGCTGACAGATACCATAAATTCCGCCAGCAATCCGACTTCCTAAATCCCCCCAGCAATCCGACTTCCTTCCGCATTTATTGCATGCGTAGTTCCTTAAAAAAGCATCGCATCCGTGTGAATTTCACATGGATGCGATACTCTGAATCAGGTCTTAATCTTTAAGAGAAGCATATACTAGATGGCAGGATCAATCAAGTAATGCAGTACATGAGGTAATGGCAAAATCTGGGGACTCTAGGGACAAGAAAAGGGAATCTCCAAGAAGGACTGCACTTCTTGTGGGGGATTCTGTGATTAGGGGTATCCAATTGGAAAAGAGCTTCTGTAGTTAAGAATCAGGTAAAGTACTTGCCAGGAGCTATAGCTCCACAGAATAAAGGGCAGTGGCAAACTTAAGTAAAAGGCTGGAGAGACATGATGGGGAAATTGAGGGGCTGCAGAGACATGATGGGGAAATTGAGGGGCTGCAGAGACATGATGGGGATGCTGAGGGGCTATAGAGACATGATGGGGTTATTGGGGGGCTTCAGAGATATGACAGAGCTACTGGGGGGCTGCAGAGATAAGATGGGGATACTGAGGGGCTACAGATACATGATGGGGATACTGGGGGGCTGCAGAGACATGATGGGGATACTGGGAGCCTTGAGACACATGGTGGGGATACTGGGAAGAGGCTGCAGATACATGATGGGGAGATTGGGGGGCTGAATGGACATGATGGGGATACTGAGGAGCTGCAGAGACATGATGGGGATAGTGAGGGGCTGCAGAGACATGATGCGAATATTGGGAGAATATAGACACATAAGGGGGAGTACATGCAAGGGGGAGAGATTGGATGAATATATACTCCACACACACACACACAAACTGGACAACTGAGTGCTTACAAGGCTGTGCGTCTATTGTATTATGGTTCCAATTGTTTTCTGTTTTTGTGACACAAGGGGGCCTTTTTCAACTGCATTGAGGTTACAAGAATGTTGAATTTATTGTACAGTGGTCGGAAGGATGCAGTCTGTATTGTAAGGTGGCCTGTATGGTATAGTGGTCACTAGGATAATGTCTGTTGTGTATTGTGTTACAGTTTTTAGGATGAAATGGGAATTGTATAGTGGAGACTAGGATGCTGCCTGTATTGTATAGTAGCAGCTATGATTTGCTTTCTTTTATTGTGGTTACTAGATTGTGTTTTATGATGCTTACATGGATACTATACTCTAGTAGCTATAATGATAAATTGTTAAACAGGTGGGCGCAAATTTAAAGTTTGCAGGGGGGCGCCGAACACCCTAGCACTGGCCTTGGCCACCTGAATCAATGCCTGAGGAGGAGGGAGGTCTAAAGTCTGAAGTATAGATTTATTGGTTTCATGTTCTATTTGTGGTGCTCTATACATGAACATGTGCAAATTGCTAAAGTCGATATTTTCCAGTCCAGTCATTCAGAAAATGTTTTCATTCAATATAATATCTTAACAGTTATTTACATATTTATGAGTTCAACAATGTACAAAATGTTAAAAACCTTTATATGTTGTAAAAGGGTAATTGAGAGTATATACCCACCATGCTGTGGAATATGCTTTCAGCTGTTAATAGATAAAATTGTGCCATACGTGATGCCCTAATTTGTGGTTTAATTATAGCTGCTAAAGGTTAGAGGGGAACCTATGACCTAGAAAAAGCATGTGTGTAAAAATTAGTTTGAGGGAGAAGCAACTAATGTACCTTGGATTTATATTTGAAAAACAGAAATTTAGTTTGCATGATAAAATACTCGATTATCATATACATAGATTTTTGTGGTGGGAAAATGACAGCAGCTGGTTTTGAAAGTGATCAGAATTCTCTTTTTATACTATTATGATTATTAATATTATGAATAAAAAATATAATTCTTAAAACTTTCTGGTTGTGTTTGTGTTACTCGCTGATCTTAACACCGGCCCAAAAACGGACAATGCCAGTCCAGAGGCGCAGACTCTAACAACTTCACCAAAGCCCCTAATGGATACGCAGAGGCACTGAGGCTGGCAACCAAGGAGCACAGGAGCTGGACCCCCAAAACACACAGGAACCAAAGACCTGCAAAGTTGCAACTGGACACGACTAAAAAAATACTGGAACTGAGGAGCAGAAGCACAACCAGGAAGCCTGGATACACGAGTTGCTCTTAAAAGAGAGTGCAATCAATGAGTTATTTAAATGAGGCATGTGAGAAGTGAGATCAGCAGAAAAACAAGCTACACCTAAGTAGGAAAATGCCTGCAGCTGAGAGGGAACACAAGGAAGTGCAGAAGGACTGAAATAAATAAAAGTCATGTGGTCGGCAAAGGTAAACAAACACATACAGTTGACAGGGTGAACTTTGGAAACCCTAATGAGGTTTGGAGGGGAACTTCTGATGGAAGGACTTAATAAGACATGTGGCATGGAGGTCAGAAATTTTAACTCTGGAACGTTCATCAGGACCATATCCCTTCCAATGGACCAGATATTGCAAGGAACCTGTGAAGAATGGTGGAGAGTCCAGGATATGAAGGACTTGTCTGACCCAAGATGGAGACATGTGCAGTAGGTTTGTGAGAGATGTTAAACCAATTTACGACCAGAAGCTCCAACAGACACACATGGAAAGTATTAGGAATTCGTAGAGATGGGGGTAACTCCAACCTGACTGCCACCAGATTGGTGATATCCAAAACTCTTAAGGGGGTCAATAAAACAGATGTGGTTTGCCGGTGGTTTGAAAATGGATGTGGTTTGATTTCGGAATGCAGTCACTTTGCGACTGATACAAATTTAGAATGGGTTTATGCAGTGACGTATCAAGACAGGAATCCTACTTCACCAAAAGGTAAGATTTTACCCTAACCTCAACCCATTTACTAATCTTTACCCAAACCCTCTCCTTTTATTACCCTAACCTTAACCATTCATCTTCTGGAGCCTAACCCTAACCTTGTATATGCAGCAGCACTTTCCCCGCTGTCCCCGCATGCTGCTGAAGCACGTCCCCATAGGCTATTGGGTAAGTGGCCATTCGCAATAAGTACCCGTTCCCATTGTAAAAATTGCAATATTAATATGTTTGAAAAATTATACATCTGCCATTCAGCTGGTGGAATCAAATTCGAAATTGGGTCACTCAGACTGGCAACTGCATCCCCAATAAAACAAAAAGCCAAGGTAGGAACTTTGAGGTTGAGATGGCGGGTAAAAAGACCTTCTTTTCTTGTCTGCTTTTTTTTTTTTAACTGCAACAAGGTTTGGTCCTGCTTTTGCCTTACTAGAGGACAGATGTCTGTGAAAGATTTGAGGTTGGAGTTCACAGCTGGAATGTCCAAAGGTGGTGTATCCTTCAGAGTGGGAGTTTTAGCCCAGGACTACTGGAAGAATAGCAGATGTTAAAACAAGGAAGGAAATTCTCTCCATATACAGAGCACCAACTTGTAGATAGAGAGGTTCTATCGACTGCTGTCAACAGCAGAGAGAGCAACGGGCCTATCCAAGTGTTTAGTTGGTAGGGCTAGCTTAGCCACAATTTCAGCAGACATGAAACTGCCCACACAGTCCAGGCTGTAAGGACATGAGGCTGATTGGCATGTAACATGGTTACTAGAATGCAGGGCAATTGATCCAGGCAGTCTGAAGCAACAAGAAACTGTATGGTGAAACCTAGTAGACAATCCCTGGGGACAACTAGATGCATGTGTTTAGCGAATGCTTAGGGCAGGAGGCACAGAAAAGCCCAGGATCAACACAGTATACACAAAGATTGTTAGGGAACAGTGATTCCAAGTTCTGGGATTTTACCAATCGGAATCTGCTTGGCCATTGTGCCCCACACTACATCAATTATATCAGTGTGGTACAGTTTAAATCTCATCTCATTTTACCTCATCAGCCCGTCCATATAATTCAGTACAATATTTAACAGGAGAAATAACTTTAATATCAATCTTCCCCATTGTTCACCGTCTGAACATTTGGTATATGTACTTATATGTGTGTGTATATATGGTTTAAACATTATCAGTGTTTAATAAAATTATATTGATAACAAGAGGAGCCATTCAATTATTCCTTTAAAGAATCAGCTGTAGTCTAGCGCTCATCATACTTTTTGCTTGTTGATAAAAAAGTATTAGTGTTAGGGGACCGCCCCACATTTTGTGACACAGAGGCACAGCAGTGCGGTAATTAATATACACACCAGAGCTGGAAACCAAGAGACACATGAGCACAGGAGTAAGACACCAAAAGACACCGAAACCAAGAACCAGTGAAGTAGCAACTGGAGTCATGACTAGAGAAATACTGGAACCGAAGAGTAGAACAAAGAAGCCAGAAAACACAAGCAAGCTCGGGGATAAAAGTCAGCAGGCAATGGAAACATGTTGTTCCGAAAGTGTGCAGTCAGTGAGGGGTTTTATGAAGCACATGAGTAGTGACATCAGCAGAGCAACGAGCTACACCTGAGTAGGATAATGCCTGCAGTTGAGTGAGAACACCAGGAAGTGCAGAAGAACTGAAAAAAAGGACATGTGAGCGGCAAAGGTAAACAAACACATAAGGTGCAAGGAGCGAGAAAGGCAGAGATTGTATTTTCTGTCAGGAGAAAAAGTAAAACATTTCCCTCAAACCTCCAAATTAAGCCCCACAATTGCCTGATTCCACAGATAATGAAAATTTTCAGATGGAGCTTCAACCATCTTGTACAGGCTCTCCCCTTACAGGTTTGTGGAGTTCTATTTATCTATATTAATATGTGCCAGTGTGGGATATTGTTGTACTATGGCTTATGTGTAAGTTTGAAGTATTGCTTTAATATGTGTGTGGGGTGTCTGAAGACGATGGATGTGCTCCACACTTAAGAATCTGCAGCTTTCTAGGTACATATATTTAGGAAGGAATATACTGCGCATGCGTAGCAGCCTAATACACGCAATTTATATAGGACTTAAGAATGTGACGGTTCTGAATCACCATTACGAACCTATTTCCTCAAGGTTCATAGTGACTTAAGAATGAAGCGGTGTGTCGGGAATACTTAAGAATGAAGATTAGAGATTGGGTGGAGGGAGGCATTTAAATGAGGAAATCTGGGTGCGGTTAGTCAGAAACGTTCTTACTTAGCCGCCCTACGCACACAACTAAGAATCTAAAGATAAGGTAGCCCTATGGCATTTGTAAGTCATTTAAGAAGCTTAAAACCGGCGGTGTGTCGGGGGAGTCGCCTTGCTACTAGTTGCGTATAATTAAGAACCTAAAGCCTTCTTAAGTGTGAATCAGGTCTATATGTTGTTAAAATATGAAGGAGCTGTCTTTATGGATTTTTCCTTTAATATGTGGGGTGGGGGCGGGTCTGTCAGGTTTATGGCTATATAAAGGGGGATAGTCTGTAGATAATATAGCTGTAATATATACAGTTTGCTTTTGGAAGGATTGGTATAAAGTGTAGGGGTGGAAATTAGAGTTATTGTTATTGTAAGATGGTGTTGGGACATTGTTGCGATGTGTAGGGGTTAGTGTCATTTCAAGGGACTGAATTACCATAGACCGCATTGGGAGACTGGTCTGTCGTGGGGTTGATCTTGGCTTTATCATTGCAATGTGTTTTTGCTATTATGGACTGTGTTCACATATAGGGCAAGATTTACTAAGCTGCGGGTTTGCAAAAGGGGAGATGTTAGATTCTAGCTGACATTCTCTAGTATGTAAAAAGAAAGTGAGAGCTAGAATCTGATTGGTTGCTATAGGCAACATCTCCACTTTTCCAAACCCGCAACTTAGTAAATCTGGTTCATAGGGTCTAATGCTGTACATTAGCCTCTGCTGCGGAGACTAACGTATGGAATTGGTGATCAAAAACCCTGCTTGAATACTTAAAAGACAATATATAATTTAATTGTTCCTATACTCTTATCTGTAGGCATAGAAATGACAATGTATTGATGTCATTAAGAAGATATGAACATATGACATCTAATAAAAACACATAACACAACATCAACCTAATTTGCATTAACTGGGAATGTGATCATGCTCTATCTCTGCCCGCTGTTAACAAAAATACATGCTACATAAAGAAGGAAAGAAAATATCTGTATATTAAACATATTAACCAGACATTGAGTAATTGACAAACAATTACATACATAATATCAAATTATCCTATAGCTATTCGAACAGCAACTATTTTCACCAAACTTGATTTAATAGGAGGTTACAATATAATATATAAGGCGGGAGGATGAATAGAATACAAAATATGAACATTTTGATTATGCAGTGATGCCATTCAGGCTGTGTAATCCTGACACTTTCTAAAATTGCATAAAATGTTTTTGGGTGTTTGTTTATCTATTTATTACATAATGTAATTTTCATTTCTGGGTTTTAACAAGAACAGCAGAAATATGTTTGTATTGTTTCACAGTGTTTTTGTACAAACAAACCATTCATTTGGAGAAATATGAATTCCAGTGCACCCAGATGTAAATTTGTTCTACTTTGAAATCACCTAAAGGGCTGTATATGAATTATTGCAAGGTCCGTACTATGAAAGATTAGTCCACACCTAAAAATATTAAAGATGTACAATGTTTTATGAGATTTGTTAATTATTATTGACATTTTATAAAGAATTTTTCTGGCATCTCTGTCTCTGTTATTGTCCAGAATATGACTTTTGGGAATCCACTAAGGATGTTCATGCACCTCGTTTGGTAAAGAAAATAAATCTACAGCATCTACAGAGTACCAGCAGTAAGTACACTAAATATGACTTTTAGAGCTATATAATATGTTTTATGGTGTGCCTAAAGGGACCCCAATGCAAAAAAAAACTCCTTGCATAATATGTGTAAGTCTCATATCTCTGCTGGAACTGTGGCTATATTAAAGAAATGTATGTATTTACTAGCAATTGTAGCTTACCTCTGGCAGGAGGGTATTGAGGGTGGAGCTGGTAGAGCTGGTGAACAGGACGCTGCTAGACCAAAGAACCACTGCAGAACAGAGCTGACTGAGTTCATGGCTCTGTGCATGACTCACGAAGACTGCAGGATTGGGAGCTGCACAGCAGTTTCTTCCATCATGTACAGAGGACCCACGATTGTATGTGATTGGGTAACACAATGCAAGGTCTGTGTTACGGTACCCCGGGATTACCAGGACTATGGACCGGGGTGACCGTGAGTGGAAGTTAGTTTTGTTGCAGTACTCTGGTTTTACTCATGGAGGAACCAGAGTGACTTGCGTGGGAGAGAAAGAGCGAGTAATTCCCCAAGAGGACACCACCTGATTTCGGACCGAGTATTCGCTAAAGCTCCTGGTGGTGAGGATAGACTGGAGCTGGTAGGAGCCCGTCAAGGGCACCCCCCTGGATATGTTACTCGGGAGAGGAGCTGAATGTCAGTAGGAGTGGATAGATCGGAGATAGTTGGAAACGGAAAGCAACAGTGGGTAGTAGGCAGATCAGAAGAGACTGGCCGGCGACGGACTACAGAGACCGAAGAACGAGACTTAACGTACCGGGGAAAACGGACAGGACCAGGACTAGACTAACTAGACAAATAGGGGCATACATTCGTCAGGCATACAAGAAGTGGGGACTCCCCGGAGGGAACAGATACACCCACTCAGGAATGGATAGGGATGTTGGTGATGATGGGAGACACCAAGGAGGGAGAGAGAATAGGAGAGGTAGCACAAAGGGAAGTACTGGATAAGGAAAACTGCAGGTAATAAATGGGACACTCAAGAAAGAAGCACAGAGCACAAGGCAAAGGCAAATGAATAATAAGGCAGATCACAGGCTGACCAACAGACTCTATAACCGGCGCCAAACTCAGGACAGGGAAACCTTTTTAACTACTGGGGAAACCCCTGATAGGCTGCTGGTTACCGAGCCCTCCCCGCAAGGTAAGCACCCAATAGGCATAAAGCAATGTGCCTGAAGCAGAGCGCGCGCTAACAGGGAAGCCGCGCTATAGCAGGTAACCAGGGACGCTGTAACGAGGGAGACCATCGGCTGGGGATTCCCCAGCGGAGAAGGGACGCGGCTGCGGCCGTACGCTGGGTAACAATTTGGCAACAAAAAAATGTTTTCCTTAGTAACTTGTAGTCCTCTTTTAGATTCCTATATGACTAATAGCATGAGCTTGAAAGAGCACTTGTTCAATATCGCAACCCAGCACCAGCAAAACTCCTTGTTATAACGACTATGGATGGCATGTATTTTATTCTAGAATTCCTTGGGGGTCTTTTTGTCCTGGTAATACCCTTCTAAAGAAATTTCAGGCTGGAGAAAATCAACTTCACAATTCTTCAAATTAGTGAGACCTTTAATAGTTTCCTTCATCCTAGTCGCTTACTTCAAGGGCAGGGTTTTTTCAGGGAATTGGGTATTTTAAGCTTTAGCGTCAGTTAGATATCATTATTAGATAATTCACATCTGTTTTTAAAGAACTTGTATATACAGATTTGGATGCTTTTGTTTAAGTGGATTCCTCACTCTTTGGGTTTGGAAAAGTAAAGATGTTGCCCATAGCAACCAATCAGATTCTTGCTCTCACTTTCCTATTAGATACTAGAGAATGTCAGCTAAAATCTGATTGGTTGCTATTGGCAACATCTCTACTTTTCCAAACCCGCAGCTACATTGCCTCCCTTCCCGGGTTGAACATGGGAAAAACCCTTCTTTTTTCCCGTGTTCAAGTCCCGGGTCTCTTCACCCGGGTCTCCCGGAAGTGGCGGTTCTCCCGGAAGTGGCGGTTTCACGGTTTTTTGCAAAATGCCGGGTTTTTGCTGAAAAACCCAGGTTTTTGGTGGTAATGTGAAAGGGGTATAACTAGACAAATAGGGGCATACATTCGTCAGGCATACAAGAAGTGGGGACTCCCCGAAGGGAACAGATACACACACTCAGGAATGGATAGGGATGTTGGGAATGGAGGGAGACACCAAGGAGGAAGAGAGTATAGGAGCGGTAGCACAAAGGGAAATACTGGATAAGGAAAACTGCAGGCAATAAATGGGACACTCAAGAAAGAAACACAGAGCACAAGGCAAAGGCAAATGAATGATAAGGCAGATCACAGGCTGACCAACAGACGCTATAACCGGCGTCAACCTGAGGACAGGGAAACCCTTTTAACTAATGGGGAAAACCCTGATAGGCTGCTGGAAACCGAGCCCTCCCCGCAAGGCAATCCCCCAATAGGCATAAAGCAATGTGCCTGAAGCAGAGCACGCGCTAACAGGGAAGCCGCGCTATACCAAGTAACCACGGACGCTGTAACGAGGGAGACCGTCGTCTGGGGATTCCCCTGCACGCGCCGACTAGAGCAGGTAAGCCGGGCAGCGGGGAAGGGACGCGGCTGCGGCCACACGCTGGGTAACAGTCTGAAACCTGTCACAGCCACTAAGCTGGAGTCAGCAACTGATCTGACAGGTAAGTGTTAACTTTTCTGCTGCTGTGCCATCACCACACTCCTTATATACCCCACATGTAATACTTGTTGAGTATATTAGGGGGTCAGACTGTATAAAGCACATGTAATTTATTTAAAGATTTTTGAAAATACTTATATATGTATTTCTATATATAATATATGTAGGGTATTTGAGTGTCTGGGAATGTCACATTACATACAGTATAGTGTGCCATTCCCAGATCTATAATATACCATACACATAAACTACAAGTTTCTGATTTGATAACAGTGAGTTCCCCCTAAAACCCTAAATGCTATTCTTACCTCCCACCATTTGGAAGACCGAAAATGGAAGAAATATGTCACCGCCCAAACCCCACCTCTTTTGTCTCACTACACAGGACACAAATTTAAATAGTAATTAAAAACCCTGCCTCCAGTGTAATCCACTTATCAGAACAAACTAGAAGGCGGACTGGACAGCGGGACAGTCACTTAAAAACAGTTGGGTCATATGGCTATATGAGGAAATAACAGTAGAGATCTATAAAGTAGTTCAATTAAATTAAAGAGAAGCATTTGGATCACGAAATAAGTGCTGTCTCCATGTGCATACACTCTCAGAAGTTATATATCCTTAAAACACTTGAGGGTTAAAAAGTCATAGTAGATTATGGAGAGCTGCACAGTTGCTTCAAAGTATTTTTCTGACCATCCTATCCCCCTTGTATTTGTGATAATCTATGTTCTAGTTAACAAAATTTAACAAAAATGAGGGTTTATGGCTGGTGTATAAAACAAGTTTGTAATTAGCAGCAGATCATGGTCTAAAAGCAGTGAGGTTTGCAAGTGTTTTAAAGCCCCAAAACTTTGGCATTGTTATATTGTGAATTATAAACAGGCTTGGCTCTTTGACTTCGAGACCTCAAGGACTAACCTTTGAATTTCAGATTAAAGACAAGTTTCAGTCCCATAGTTTTATTTCTCTTGATGTTATACATTTGAACAATGGTACCAACAAATAAAGTTGTAATTGAGGTTGGGGGGAAAAAATAAGTTTTTATTAAACAAAATAAATTTATTTTTGTTTAAACTGGGTTTTTAAAATGTTGTGATGAAAAGAATAATTAATCCAGTTTATACTAAATACAGTGAAACATTGCTATGTATTAGAAACCTTGATCTACCATGTTATAGCATTAACAATCCAAAGTTATCAGGCTTTGATATGATTTATTTTTCATCTTTCAATAAAACCAATTTGTGTGTTTATTATTCCTATTACATGTGAATATTTGTAGATAGACTAAGCATAATAAAACATACAAAATACACTTGCAAATAGATTAAACTGAAAATAAGAAAGTGTTAAGTATTAGTCCTACTTAAGACTTATAATTGAATAAAACTGAATAGTAATACAAAATGGAAAATGCAAAAGCAATTTTCAGATAAACATACACACAAAAACAAAGGTGTTAAGCATTAGCACTAGGCATGCCACTGACATTAAACATTTTGGTCCAGATTTACTAAACTGAGGGAAAGAAAAAGTGGATATGTTGCCTCAAGTAACCTATAGTATATCACTTTCCTAGGGGTATATTTACAAAATGTGAATTTTTAAAAATCGCGTGAATTTGCTGTGAATATCAAATCTCCATATTAACTAAAGCTAAACTCACGTGAGTTTAGGCCTCTGGAAATTTGCAGACCAAAAAATCGCCATTGAGATTTTTTCAATGTTACACATACAACTCACTGTATTCACAAAGGTCGCTTTGACGAACTCGCATGAAAATCGCCATTAAATCGCCATTTAGCAATTCGCCCTTGCCTAGAGGCGATTTAGTGAAAATTCACTATGCGAGCCAGAAAAACACGTCAATCTATTTGACATGTTTTTCTGTGTGTCAAATCCGACCACAGCATGCTTGAAAGCCTTAGCCATGCTGTTCTGCTAGAACTACAAGGCTAAGCATTGTAGAGCCCCTAGTGTAACTGACGTCATCATTAATATAAAAGGCTGCCCCCTAGCGACTGAATGGTCAGTAGGGGCATCACGGAAGAAGAATAAGGAGCCTGTCTGTGTGTCAAGTACCGAAGAGGCGGAGGAGCGGAACAGAACACTGGGGATAACACTTCTATCAACCGGAGGACAGTCTCCAGCCAACTTGAGAAGATTCTACTCATCAAGCAACTCTTCCCAAGAATGATGACAGCAAACGGTGAGTGACAAAAAAAATTATTATTTTTTTACACCCCACAGTACATTGCAATACATTTAGTATAGGACACGGTGGCAACCGGAGGTAAGTGCACACATGAGGTGGAAATATTAGTCAGGGAAAATGTTTATTTCACATAGACACTCATAGTAATGTATAACTGTATGTTTTATGCAGACTGTTCTTTTTTTTTGTTACACGCACCACACACAGCGCAGCATGGTTAGAAGTCTTAGCCTTGTAGTTCTATCAGCTCAGCATGGCTAAGGCTTTCAAGCATGCTGCACTTGTTTGTTTTTTTTAAACACCTGCTAGTTGCCGCAATTTTTTCAAGGACAAATCGCGGTGCTTTTCTATAGAAAAAACACAGCGATTTACCCCTTGCAAAATCAACGCAACTTGCGGGTGTTTTAAAAAATCGGCAATAACTCGCAGCTAAGTGAATTCAGTGAATTCATGCTGCAAATCGCCGTAAAATCGCGGTGAGACTATTTGAATTGTAATCGCGGGTAAAATTTGCGCTTTGTAAATATACCCCCTAATACGTACTAAAAAAGGTCAGCTAGAATCTAATTGGTTGCTATGAGCAATATCTCCACTTTTCCTTTCCCGCAGCTTAGTAAATCTGGCCATTTGATTAAAAACCCTGTTCCCAGAAAAAATACTAAAAGGATAACCAGCGCTACCTAAAATAGTACAAAAATATTTATATACCTTCCAAATATATACCTTTAACAGTTAAAACACCATATTTAATATTATATAAACAATCCGGTACTAGACCTATAATTAAATACAAACATAAAAAACAATAAAATAAAAATAGGAAATAGCTGCACAAACTATCTAATTATTTTGTAAACTGCTGCTTTGAACTTTTGGAGACCGGTATACTGTGTAATTATTACTCTTTGCTGATGATCGTGACTAACAGCTAATTCAGGACGTTGGGATCTAATATACCCACATGGATTAATGCTACTACGGGTCTAACACTGCTGTACCCGCCCAGAGTTGCACAGACGGACTAATCCCTTCCCGAAGCGACATAGATAAGTAAAGTAGCTATTAGCTACATTCTCTTGAAGTTTGCATTGGTCTATTCAAGAAACAGTGATTTCTTCAACTTTACTTAACTCCATTCTACTGCTCTCTCCTCTATAAACTAAAGCAGTGCTATTATAGAGGGACTGTGCCATTAAGTTGTTTTATTGGAAGTAACCTCTTTGTCTACAATTTATGTGCCGCAAACTTGCCGCAAAAGGAGAAAACAGGATAATATAGACACTGTTTTACAGGCAATGTAAGAGATTGCCGCAAAGAACATTATTATAAACCTGGCTCTATTTCGATTGCCATAATGATTGACATATACCGGTTTACAAATAATTAGAAAGTTTGCACATCTATTTCTTATTTTTATCTTATTGTTTTATATGTTTGTATTTAATTATAGGTCTGGTACCAAATTGTTTATATATTATTAAATGTGGTGTTTTAACAAATTTGTTAGGTATATACATTTTTTTTTTACTATTTTAGGCAGCACTGGTTATTCTTTTAGTATTTTTTCTGTGTATTTCTCCAGGATTTCACCAACCCCTAACTAAGCAGCACTTAATAATGTTAAATTATTTGGTTAATAAGTATTTTTCTATCCCAAGCGCCGGTTTCCTTTGGTATATCTTTTCTGTTTTCTTTTCTGATACTAGTCTGTTTTCAAAGGTTTGAGGAAGAATTTCTATTCCGCTTGTTTAGTGTGCTGTAAATAGAGGATTTACTACCCTATATTATTATTGTGTTAACCACACTTATTATTAGGCAGAGTTGGTTGCTTTAAACCAA
>WWET01002672.1:111932-129487 GCA_011038615.1 Limnodynastes dumerilii | reverse complement strand
TTTCCATAGTAACGCCGGGCAACATCTGCCCGGCGCATGCGCATTAGAGCTATGGCCGCCGTAATAGCGACGGCGGCCGTAGCTCAGGATCAGGCCCATAGAGCGCAGTGAGAGGGTGCCACTAGATGGAGACAGGGTAAAAGGGAGAGGGGGACAAGAGGGTACAAAGTGAGGGGGGAATGGTGGAGGAGGGAACAACACTAGAATTGATGGCCCTGCTCATGTAGCTAACACACTAAGGGGGAGGGATGAACTTACAAAAGACATAAGGAGGGAGAAGGAAGTGGACTGCTGATGTGAGCGGACAAGAGGGGGAAGGAAGGAGAAGGGATAGATGTAGGATGCAGTGAGGATATTAAGTGGAGGAGGGGCAGGCTAGCCTGAACAGGTGCGTTTTGGGTGAGCGCTTGAAGAACTGCAATGTGGGGGAGAGTCTGACTAAAGAAGGGAGGTCATTTCAGTACAGAGGTGCAGCACATGTGATGTGGTGATCAGCAGGGAGATCAGACGGCGGTGGTTAGCAGAATGTAGAGGACAGGAAGAGATGAGGTAAGAGAGGTGGGGAGCAGTGGATGAGGAGAAGGCCTTAAAGGTGAGTGTAATGATTTTATAGAGAGATCTGAAGCAGACATGAAGCCAGTTGAGAGTTTGACATAATAGAGAAGCCGAGGTAGAGCGGCATGATAGGCCCGGAAGCAGCATTGAGTGTAGATTGAAGGGGGCAAGACGGGAGAGCCAGAGACTATTGTGGAGGAGGTTACAGTAGTTGAGACGTGATATGACTAGAGAGTGGATGAGGGTTTTGGTAGCTTCATTGGTGAGGAAGGGACAGATCTGTGCAATGTTGCGTGGGTGGAGATGGCAAGAATGAGAGAGGGCATGGATGTGTGGTGTAAAGGAAAATGAGCAGTCAAGGCTGACCTGACAGCGAACTTGAGGGGAAGAGTAGACAGAGTTATCACCAATGGTTATGGTGATGGAGGTGGGGGGATACAATGATTTCCGTTTTGTCCATATTCAGCTTGAAGAAGCATTTGGCCCTCCATGTGGACAGGAATGGAAGGCATTCGGAAATCTTCAGAATCAGAAGAGAGGGGTTGAGGTCAGGGGAGGAGAGGTAAATTTGGGTGTCATCAGCGTAGAGCTGGTAGTTGAAACTAAAGGTGGTGATGAGGTTACCCAACGAGGAGGTGTAGAGGGAGAAGAGGAGCAGGCCAAGGACAGAGCCCTGGGGAACACAAACAGGGAGCGGAGAGGGTGGGGATGAGCTAGGGGTGGAAACAGAGAAGATGCGGTCAGAGATATCTAGTGAATTATAGAGATAATTTTGTGTGTGTGTTTGTGTGAAATATAAAAAATAAATCCACTAAATTATCACTGTTTACAGCAATCTCACACAATCCAGACTTCAGCCGCACTTTTTAACGATATGGTGTAACCAAGGCCCTCCGAGGGTCAGCCAGCTGGTGCATAGTGGCGGAGCGTGGCCCCTATGTGAGCTCAAAGACGTGGTGTCTCAACCAGGGAGGGAGCGGTAAACTTACTTCCAGATCTGACACTTTGTCACTAAGCTAGCTCCAATATCTGAGCTTAGCTGAGACCACACACCTATTAAAACTCTTTGCCAACTCCCCCAGACTCCCTCTCACATTATCTCCCTTGTATATAAAATGCTTGTCATTGATTCTTGGCCTGATCTATCTCGCTTTAATTAGACCTGGAAAAGAGAATTGGGTTCCGCACTGACACCTACTGAGTGGGTTAAAATATTCAACGGTCTGAGAAACTCAATATAAACTATTAAACTAGTGGTATATCGGTGCCCATCGGTGCTACATAAAATGCTCCCTAGTGTCTCTAACAGGTGCTGGCGATGCTCCTCGGGGGTGGGAGACCCCTTTCATATCTGGTGGAGTTGGCCTAGCCTACGCCCATTCTGGACATCTGTACGACTTGTGGCCTCAACAGTGCTTGGGAAAAACGTCCCCGATACCGTATTCAGAGCTCCGGCTGCATTGCATATGCGGCCGGAGTTTTCCGATATGAGCTACTGCACATGCGCAGTAATTTTGTTATGACATCTATGTTACTTGTTGCAACGTAGATTGGGTATATGCAATCTACGTTGCAACAAGTAATGTATATGTCGTAACAAAATTACTGCGCATGCGGAGTAGCTCATATCGGAAAACTCCGGCCACATATGCAATAGCTCTGAATACGGCCCTCAATCTCTCCCTGCTACCTATTTCCACATATAAAAAGTCACTACTTCGACAGTTCAATAAGGCAGCTAAAGCTGTAATACGGTCCCACTGGAAATGACCCCCCTCTGACAATAGGAGAGTGGTTTAGCAGAATCGATTTCTATATGGAAATGGAGGACCTCACCTTTTCCACTCAAAATAAATGTCCTACCCTTACAGCTAGTTGGTACCCTTGGCTACTCTTCAAGAGACCGATTTGTTTAGACAACTGGCAAGGTAAACCCCACTGTCCAAAGATCTTGCAATAGACACAGTACACACTTGCAAAATGGAAAAGTTATTTTTCCATCGTTGATCTGGCATATTAGGAGCTCCAAAAGATAACAGAAAAAAAGATCAGAAGTTAAGAGATAACAGACCGTTTAAAATATTTTTGAGCATCTTTGGACAGTACACACTGGTAAGATATCTGGTGAAACAGCCTTTTGATTGTGTGATTGGAAAGATTATCTGTTGAAAAAGCTCTAGTGTGTACCCACCCTTAGCCTACATTTTAACTCATTTTAATGGAAACTATTTTATTTTGCAGAAGGTTTAAATGCCAAAATAAAGCTACTTTTAATAGATGACCAGGTAATGGTCTATTTCAATTCTGAAAGAGTTGTCCCTTTCATAAAGTCTTACTAAATGACTGCTATATTACATCAGGATTGCTATTAGCCATGTTTTTTTTATTATTATTCCAAGGTGTTTCTGTTTTTTAACTGCCAGTATAACTTGTTCTGAGATCTCACCTGGGCAGCTCGAATGTGATAACCAAAAGAGTGGAAAGTCAGAGTACTGAGAAGTCCAAGATGACAATAAATCTCAAATGGAGCACAAAGTATAATGATGGCAAAAGTACAACAATTACCGTGAACAAGAGCATATATGTGTACATATCTGAGCAAAAATGACACACACCAAGACAACAGGAAACCTGCTGCTCTGTCACAGAAGAAAGCGTAAAGGGGGTTTAAAGAGTAATAGTCACATAATGAAAAGACTTGGGGCCTCATTCATTAAAGACGATTTCTCCTAAATCGCCTCAAATCGCGTGATTTGGAGCTTAAAAATCGCTAAACTGGATTCATTAAGCTCCAAATCACTCGATTTGAGTGTGATTTGGAATCGCCAGTGTTTACATCGCAATCCCGATTTTTTTTTATGTTAAACATATGTCAATTGCTATTCATTAAGGACGATTTCACTGAATCGAGGTGAAATCGCCTTTAAATAAAAGAAAATAAAATCGCAGCCAGAGAGGTGCGATTTCATTTTTTGAGCCGCTCGCGACCACCAAAAACACATGTCCGTATAACAGACATGTGTTTTTGTGTGTGTAAAAACCTAAGTGCTGCATGGCTGCAAGCTGTAGCCATGCTGTACTAATGGAACTACAAGGATCAGCAAAGCTGAGCCTTGTAATTCTATCAGCACAACATGGTCACACTTGTAATCATGCAGCGCTGCATGTACAGTGTAAAAAGTAAAAAAAACAACGCAAGACACACATTAACCCCTACATTGCTAAAATAAAGTATGCATGTAAAAAATATGTTTTCCTAACTAACAATGTCCCCTACATGAGTGCACTTACCTTCGTTGGTCATCTCTCCTAATGTAAGTGAAGTGTGTGCAATGTATCGTGTGTATAAAATATAAAAAAAGATTTTTACACTCACCATTTGATATCCGCATCTTGGGAAGCCTTCAAATGTTCTTTTTCAGATGTCTTCTAGTCTTTTCTTGCAGCTTGGTTAATCTTCTCCTGTTGACACACAGCAGATCTTCTTTCCTCCATCACGGCATCTTCTTGGGACGATCCGGTCACTAGGGGGCGCTGTTTTTATACTACAGGTGACGTCAGAAACAGTAGAGGACTGACGTCACCTGTAGTATAAAAATAGTGCCCCCTAGCGACCCGATCATCATAAGAAGATGCCGTGATGGAGGAAAGAAGATCTGCTGCGTGTCAACAGGAGAAGATTAACCAAGCTGCAAGAAAAGACTAGAAGACATATGAAAAAGAACATTTGAAGGCTTCCCAAGATGCAGACATCAAATGGTGAGTGTAAAAAATGTTTTTAATATTTTATACACACCGATACATTGCACACACTTCACTTACATTAGGAGAGATGACCACCGAAGGTAAGTGCACTCGTGCAGACTTTATTTTAGCAATATAGGGGTTAATGTATGCGTTTTTTTTTGTGTTTTTTTTTTACACAGTACACGCAGCGCTGCATGATTACAAGTGTAACCATGTTGTGCTGATAGAATTACAAGGATCAGCTTGTTTCAATGTCAGGCGATTTGCCGCGATTAGTTAAAGGGCTAATCGCGGTGGTTTTCTAATGAAAATCACCGCGATTAAGCCCTTTAAACATCGCGGAGCATCGCCTGTGTTTGAAACAAATCGCGTGTTAATGAATTTGTTTTAAAAAAGAAACAAATCGCGTGTTAATGAATTTTAAACATTTTTTTAAAAAATCGCACCAAAATCGCCGCGATGGGCTGCGATGTAAAATCGCATTAAAAAAATTGCGTTTAATGAATGAGGCCCTTAGAAAGTTATGTAAGTCACATGATCAGCAGAGCCAAGAAATGGAACATTAAAAAGAGAGATCCTATGAATGTAAACAAAGGTGAAAAATAAGGCAGGGACCAGCTGAATCATGACGTAGGTGTGTTGGAAGATCTCAAGAGCTCTCAGAGAGGGGACTTGGGGTCAAATTCTGTTAAGTGGGAGGAAAATCATCAGCTGGCGCATGCGAAGTGTGATCACTGACCATTCAGCCCATTCATGGACAGTTGTCAATACATTAGCACTCAGCACTCAGTTTATGGGGTATATTTACAAAAGTTGCTTTTTGCAAGCGATTTAAAATCGATCGGCCTCACTGCGATTTTACAGCGATTTTTTTGTTAAAATCGCGGTATTCACTAACCGACGATTTTAACCCATGAATTAAAATCCCTATCGATATGCATCGATTTTTCAAGGGGTAAATTGCTGTGCTTTTCTATAGAAAAGCATAGAGATTTTCCCTTGAAAAATGGCAGTTGCTTTATGGTAAAAAAAAAAAGCAAGAAACAAAACCAAGCCCAGCATGTTTGGAACAGTGTGGCCACCTGTAGTAATTTTACAGAGTAGGGGGAAATATTATGTATTGTAAATGTCTATTTTAGGCACACATGTATGTAAATGTATTTCTGTATGTTTATTGGACACTGTATTTTTTTTTTTTTACACAGGATACAGCGCAGCATGCTTAGAAGGTTTATCTTGCTGACACTGATATTACTACAAGGCTCGGCAATGCTGAGCCTTGTAGTTCTATCAGCGCAGCCATGCTAAGCATTCCAAACATGCTGCGCTTGCCTTTGGGACATAGAAAAACAAGTCAAATATATTGACATTTGTTTTTCTGCCACAGTGTGGGGTGCTTTTAATGAAAGCGCCCCACAAAAAAGGTGCTTTCATTTTCAGCACTTTAGTTAAATTGCCTTTAGTGAATACGGTGAATAGTATTTTTTCTATGGCAAACGTTTGGACGATTTTTGTCCAGCGATGTTTGCCTGGTTGATTTTGCAAAAGGCTAAAGTTCCAGGACTTTGTTTTTAGTTAATACGGCGATGGCATAATTGGTATTGGACACTGTATTTTTTTTTTTTTACACAGGATACAGCGCAGCATGCTTAGAAGGTTTATCTTGCTGACACTGATATTACTACAAGGCTCGGCAATGCTGAGCCTTGTATGCGATGGCATAATTGGTCTTTTTTTTGCAAAATCGACTTTAGTAAATATACCCCTATTAGGCTTAGCGCTGTTTATATACAGCTTGTAAGTAGACCCCGATCTAGGGAAAAGCGGCTTTTTACATATACCCCCTCCAATAATATTATTAATATTACTTCTACTAATTCATGCTCCAATCATATTGTTACATAAAATTACCACCTTAGTATTGCAGAGTCCAGAGAAAAAGATTATAGGAAAGACAAAAATATTTAAATAAATGAAGGCTATTTTTATAACATATTCTAATTGTATATTAGTTCTTTCTTTCCAGCCCATGCTGGGTTTAATGATGTTCTCCATCATGACATCAAAACTGAGCTGATTACAGTGAAGTTAATGACTCACAGCTAGACCCCTGTTATGATCACATACACAAAAATCATTTCCAGAGCACCATACAATAGATAGTGATGCCCAAAATAACCTAAGCTTCACATTAATGCTGTCTAGAGGCAAATTTTGTACTAAGGAAGTGACATTTCTTAAGCCAAATAAGTGAAACCAGGTAGCAGCAGAATTTCCCATTAAAATCAAGTCTTTTGTGAAATAAGGTTCAAGAACTGTGTCACTTATGTTTATTGTTGTACTAGAAAAGATAGAATGATTTTGACAATGTCTGGAAAGGAAATCCTTACTTATATTTAACCTTTATAACGTGATGTAGAGTTGTGCTTTACAAGCTGAAGAAATATGAAAACAAGGACAGAGAACAAAGAGATGATTTAAAAATGTTGTTTTAATAAAAAACAATTAAACTATCAAACTTTAAAGTAAAATCAGAACTAAACAAGTTAATACAGTTGAGTTATAACAAGATTACAGCCTGTAAATATGAAACATGTAAACACTGGTCCTTATGCTGGGTGTGGCGGATGAGATATAAAGTTAACAGTGTATGAATGTCTAAAAAAAATTTACTCAACAGGGGAATTATTCTGGTAAAACTAAGGTCAATAGTATCATTACTATTACTAAAAAATACAATTACTAAAAAATACAATTACACTTACCCTAAAGCTAACCATCCCCACACCACAGCCTAACCCTAATCGTCCCCTAACCACAGTCTAACCCTAACCAGTCCTTTAAGACAGCCTAACCTAAATCATCCCCTCACTGAACCCTTATCTTAGCCATCCCTTAATCGCAGCCTAACCTTAACAGTCTCCACACTGCAGCCTGACCTTAACCTTCTCTTTAACGCAGCGTAACCCTATCATTTCCTAACCTCTATCCTGTGGTGTCGAGCTCCTGTCTAACAGACTGATAAGTATATTATGGTACGTTACCATATCCACCTATGCGAAGTGCCAGATCTTTGCCACTATCCTCCAGGAACGTCAGGATGTGGTTCTATTTCCTGAGTAGGCATGAGCTATAGTTTTTAACACTATATTTAAGCATTTTTAAATGGTCAAGTATTCAATACTTCACACTGTGAGAGAAACAGAATTCTTTCAATGTATATAACAAGTTATTGATCTAGTGTTTTAAAGTAACAAGTGCAAATGTACACTTGTGCAACACCATGTTAAACTGGAGGAAAGGTTGAGGGGGGGGGGGATTTAAACTGTGCATGGGGGGGGGCGGGATTTAAACTGTGCATACTTAAATTGTGAGGTGGAATTCCGAACTCTTCTCCAAGGGTTCCATTTGCAACAGTAGACCACTAAATGTTCATGTTTTCATTCTGCTCCAACACTAACAAGAAAGCCATCTGAAAATGACATTCTTAAAGTAATTCACATTTGTCGATTGTTTTAAGAATTCAGTCAACATTGGAAATGGTTATTTCATTTATTTAGGTCTAATTGCGTTGCGAGTCCCCGTCCAAACGGCTTCTTTTAGAAATAGAGACATCCGAAAGTTTCTTTCCGGCTGTCTCTATTTCGAATGGAGGCCGTTTTATATATTTTTATAATGAATGGCTGAGTGTGCCAGCATACTCAGCCATTAATTATCACCGCAGACCCACAGCAGATGACAGCTCTGGAGTGGTGAGTAACCTCTCCGGGGACTTTTAGTGTTTGGGGTTGGTTGGGGTTAGACTCTTATTAAGGGAGGGTTAGGGCCATAGAAGGGGAAGTTTAGGGTCAGGCTGCGGGGAGGGTGGTCTTAGGGTTAGGCTATAGAGAAGGGAGGGTTAGGGTCAGGCTAGGGAGAAGGGAAGGTTAGTGTCAGGCTGCGGGAAAGAGGGTTAGGCTCAGGCTGTGGGTAAGGGGGGGTTAGGGTAATAGAAGGGAAGGGTTAAGGTTAGAATTAGGGAAAGGCTAGTTTTTTTTTCACTTACCCATCGAGGCATAAACAATCGATATCCTAGCCAGTTCGGAACTGGCTGGAAGAGAATAGCCTTATCAAAATATGGCCATTTGAAGCGGGGATCCACACCCTCTAATTGTACAGAGGTCTCTGCATTCTGGACTTCATGTAAAACAAAAAACTTTTCAAAATTTTTCTATGAACTTTAGTCCTCATTTGGTGTGTTTTTAAAAAAATATTTAAATCCAACAAATATATGACATTATAAAACTATATACTATATTATAGTATGTGCCAATCCCAGACCAACAATATATGCCATTTATATTATTTGTGTAGCACAGTGTTTCCTCCTCTGTGGTGGGATTCCTCCTGTGTGGCAGGCAAAGGGTGCCTCTTCTATGTTGGTCCAACTGTCTAACCATGAAGCCACACTCCTTTTTAAATCGGCACATGCAAAGCCACACCACTCTTTCGTTTTTATGTTTTTGGAGGGAATCTTTTTACTTTTTTTAAAAAAAATATATATTTACTTTACCCCTTGATTCTGGTAGTACCACTGATTATTATATAAAGAAGTTAAATAACATAGAGAAACAAATTCAAAGATATCTTTCACAAATGTACTATTATTAAAGATTTACTTAAAATTTTGAAACATTGTTTATTATAGGAATGGATTGAGGAGTGCACTAATATCTGCTAGACTCTCCTTTTTTGTTCTACAGTATATCTTTACAGTTATGTCTCATTTGCACAAGACAGCACAAAGAATTACCAGCTGTTCCAGATCTATTCATAATATTTATGCATTCAGCAAATTTCAATTTGCAAATGCAGAATCTCCAAAATGACAAAGAAAATAGAAGAGAGAAACTGCACAGCATTTATAATTATATCACCAAGATATGGAAAAAAATCTTGAAAAATTAGCAAAGAGCAAGCAAAAAGTAGGAATTAAAGATTATCTCACTGGGTGCCGTATTCAGAGAATTGCATAAAGGAACGCAATTATATGCACAAGCAGTGAAGGCCAAACCCCCTCAAACCCATGACACTCCCTACTCTCAGCCTTGCTGTTGGTGACTTCTGCCTCCATAGACCACTTGTAACTTTCCGTGAGCAGTTGCGTGCGTATGTGTCCTCTGTACGTGCGATTCATGTTAGTTGCGGCCACATACCTTCATTTAAATGCCTCCTCCCGCCCATTTTTATAAAAATTTTCACATGCGTATTTTTGCGCCACAAATCCGTACGTATGTATCCAAGTCTGATTCACAAGTCCATCCATGAGGCACTTACACGCGTATAGTCTACGTAAAGTACATAAAATTAGTTACTATGCATGTGCAGATGAAACGTACTTAAAAATACACACGCAACTCGCCATGAAAATGATTCCCTGAATACGGCCCTGAGTCTTCACCCTACTGCAGGATTCTAGCTG
This sequence comes from Limnodynastes dumerilii, assembly GCA_011038615.1. NCBI lineage: Eukaryota > Metazoa > Chordata > Amphibia > Anura > Limnodynastidae > Limnodynastes > Limnodynastes dumerilii. Next base: position 119,724 of record WWET01002672.1, on the reverse strand, counting down.
GAAGCTTTGGCTTTTATTATAAGTGCAAAGGCACATGTAGGAGAGGATGTTTATCCAGTTGCCCACAAACCCTCCTGAAACAGGATTCTTGAGAACCCAGGTCAGTATGCTTGATGGTAATAGACCACTTTTATGTGACCTTCCCATCATGTACAGTCACCTTGGAATAGCATTTTGAACAATAGTCCCAATGAGTCAATACATTGAACCCATTTTAAGGACATACCGAAGGAACCCCTTGTGTTATGCTGGTCTACTTTTGAAGGTGAAGCTCTATCCACATAATCAGGGAAGCCCCCAATTTGTGTGAGGCTTGAGGCAAAAGCACTCGCATGAGATCTGGCAATGTCTGCTTCCGTGCTTCTCTGAGAGTCATAAAGGCACCAGCAATGCAGAGGAAAGAAGAAAATAGGTCACATTGAGAACTGGGGGTAGGGGGTGAAGGATATATATAATATGGAGTATACAACCTATATTAGAGAGTTAACAGGATCATTAATGAAAATAAAGGATAGTAGTGGATCCTGGGATTAATAGAACTGCCATCTTGGATCAGGAGGGATTTTTCCTGATTGAAACAGAATAAAGGTTGCACCATTTGGATCAATTTCCTTTATAAAATAGGAATCGCAGGATATCCATAATAGGCTGAACTTGATGGACTGGTGTCTTTTTTTCAACCTCATCAAAACTATTACTCTGATAATATATAAAGAACTTGCCTGTATGAAGGACAGTTTTCAAACAATATTGTTATGAGTAAGTAACTTGAATGAATGAATGAATAGATATAACACGTCTTTACAAATGTAGGTTCTTCTCCTGAACTTGCACCCAAACATCTCCTGAACTTGCACCCATATCTTTTATATGTTTCCAGCTATAGCGGTTGGCAACCAAGTGGATAAGATATGTTTTTATTTATATTTAAATTTATGGTTTTAATATTGTTTACTCCAATATGTTATAAAAAATTTTTACTTAGCAATATCTAGAGGTGCTTTATAATATCCCAGCCCCTATTGACACATTCATAATAGAACTTAACCCATTGTTACAATGAAGTAATTAAGGACACGTGTGAATAGGGTACTTAAGGATGTCTGGAAGAACATTACTTACAACGCTTTGAAAAAGTTCCGGGGGCGGATAGAAACGCGTCAGCGTGTTACTTACCTCAGTCTGAGCTACCACGGACCAGCTGCTATTAGCACTTGCACTTTCTGGGATACGGCTGACCCTATGTTTAGTCCGCATTGTCTGGTGGAACCAATCTCCCTTGATACAGCTATGCTCCCGAATACAGCTCTCAGCACACCGATTCCATCACAGGGGTGCCTTTGGAGCACTATGACTAGGATCGTGATCCTAGGAGAGCGGTAATTACATTGTGGACTTTTCATCTAGCCACACTGCCCTGGAGACACAGAGGTTAACAGTCACAGCGCAGATTACCTCTCCCTGCTGTTCATTTCGGGAGATATGGTAATATACCTCTCAAGAAACATAGACTGCTAATTCTTTATACTATTGCCTTTGTGGAGACCTGTTTCTGCTTGATAGCGAACTGATTGCTACCAATTTTTCGATATTTGCAATTGATTTACCTATGAGAATTTATTTGAAATTTATGTGAGTCTACTCTCACAAGGGGCTGTTTCCTGACATTTCCACCAGCCGTATAGCCTATTGCTTATTAGGACTATAGGTAGTAGGACTATAACTCAGCTTTTATAAATTGTATTGTTTATGTTTTTATTGATTTTTATGTACAAATAAACGGATCTGTTTGGAAAAAGGGTCCCATCTTTGTAAATACCAGGAGGATCCAGGAGGATTTCTATGCTTAATGCGGTATGAGAAGGAAACAGCTGGTGAGTAGATTCAGGTAGCAGGCCTGACAGCTGATCAACGGTGCTGCACTACGGAGCTTGTTGTTTTCTAGGTTAACTCCTTCAGCACAGCAGCGGGACGGATCCTGAGAGGCAACGACGGGTGGTCCTGGAAAGAAAGAGTGGAAAATACAACCGTAAGCTATACACTTGTCGGGAGAGGAAAGAAAAGGTGAGCAGATAAACTAGAGGAGTAACAATACCTGTTGGAAGATTCTGCACAGGGGTATTTTCTTTGTTTATTCCCGGGACTGCGTGTATACGGAGGAGTTGAGGATTGGTTGGAGGGGAGCCGTTCCGAGACTGGTGACTGGAGGTTCCAGAGGATCCTGGCAAAGGAAGTGGGATAGCGAATGGTTGATATGCTGACAAGGAGAGGATTCTAGGGGTGAGCGCAACGACCTGGAAGTGGGGTCAGTGTACTGGGGATTCTTCACAGGAGTGTCTTTTTGTTTTGTTTTTTATGAGCTACGAGAAAGTGTGAATACTTACCGTGGAGAGACAGCCCACTGTGAAGATCTTGGGACACATAACAAAGAAGGAGAGGGTTTGATTTCGTGTGGAGGAATAACATCTGATTGGGAGCTACTGAGGAAAGGACAGTGAGTAAAACAAGAAAAGAACTGTGTATCAAGTACTTACCTTTGGAGGACGTATATTTTGAATAATACGGACATTGATTTCGGTATTCCCAAGCGGACACTCTTGGTACATGTGTATTTTTTATGTTGTGAAAATTGGAGTTCCCTAGTCCGTAGGGCTGCGGAAATATTTCTATATTTTCTGGGGGTCTTTAACAGGTGGGACCCCAGTATCTGAGGGTGACCAGCGGAGGGGGGCGCAGCCTAAGGAACACCTTTTTGTGAGATTAAAAAAAAAAGCTTTTTCTGTTGCAAAATTTAGTTTACACAAATCTTTTGAACAATGGACCTGAATCACATTTAATAACGTGCTTAAATATATGCATGCCATGTGCGTAGCTTGGTGATTTTTTGCAAATTGTGCATGCGCCATTCAGATGTTATGCAGAGAAACCTGTTACGCACAGAGTGCAACTCTATGTCCAATGAGATCCATAATAAGGGGCGTGCCACTACTGCTTAAGTAGGAAGTTAAGAAGAGTGTGTGGTTACAGAATAGGGCAGTATGGGCTGAGTACATGCAGTACATGCTTTAGCAAAATCTGTTCAAAGATACGCATGGAGAGTTAAGGTAGCCCTAGGCATGCAGAAGTCAGTAAAGATCCATAAGAATGAGGGGCGTGTCATGGGAGGTGCATTGTCACTTAGGTGCGTGTTTTTGAGAATCTGTACATACTTATATCCTTCTTAGCTGTGAATTAGGCACAACGGGGTAGATCCAGACCTTAGTGCTTGTTACATTTCAAGGTTTTTTCTATGTGCTCCCCTAGGCACTCCCCTCACTCATACGTACTTTGGCCATTTTACGCTTGCCAAACCCTACCTTAACTTTTCAAAGCGTAACTATTATTATTATTATCGTTTATTTATAAGGCGCCACAAGGTGTCCGCAGTGCCGTACAAAATACAAAATACAGCACAAACATACAGGGTAGGGACAGACAGCATAGTACATATTAAATACAATATGAATATAAAAATATCACAAAAATACAATAAGTGAAGCAAGCACAGAACACAAGGCAAAATATGAGGTGTCAAGCTTGGAAGATCAAGGAGCAGGGGATAGAGCGCAGTGAGAGGTTGAGAGGGAGCCACCAGGTGGGGATAGGGTAAAAGGGTAGCAGAGGGGGACAAGAGGGTACAAAGTGAGAGGGGAGTGGTGGAGGAAGGAACAACAATAGGCTGGAGGGCCCTGTCCACGTGAGCTAACACACTAAGTGTGAGGGAAGAACTTACAGAAGACATAAGGATACTGATGTACGTAAAGGATACCCGTATGTAAGTGCCTAAGCACGTCCATACTGTAATATGTCTCTGAAGCGTAATTCCAGGTGTCGTATGGATGTCACGCCCCTTCGTTCATGGTTACGTTGCTGATACGTGGCTAGTACATATGTTCAGAATTACGTTGCGTAACATCTGTCGTGCTAATGCAAAGTAAATACTAATGAGTGATTTTACGTCTAGCGTAAATTCGCTCGCGTATGTTTTTTGGATCTGGCCCAACATCACTAACCTGTACATGCCACCCTAGTATCATGATCACTGACTGGACTGACCACTTCACCTTTAACAATGTTGGTTCAAGTTATTTTACTGGCAAGCACAAAAGGTGGGAGTAGGGGAGGCCCAGGTTAAGAAATATATTTTTATGTCCAACATTAAACAGCTTTGATTAACTATGTAGATACATGGACTTAGCTGGCAGTTATTTTAGACATTAGGAGAAAAGGTCTGGTGTACAAACCAAGCAAAAAATATTATATATATAAAATTACATAAAAGTGCCCGTCCTAATTATAAAATGAACTTATAAAATTTACTATTTAAGCACCTTACAAAAACTAATTATAGTTACCTGTGTCATACATAATAAAATTTAATATTATTGGCCTTGATCGGATTAAATATGAGTGTTGCCCTCATTCCTAATTATAATTATTAGTAAGTTATTATTGGTCATGAACTTCAATAATAAATAAAACACTCATCCTTTAGAACTCCAAATTAACTGTGGCCACCTGAAAATTGTTGACAAAAATTTACTTTGTTTTTAACCAATCTTGGTATAAAGGCTAATGAAAACTAATGGAGCTAAATAACCCAGGTTGAGTGAACAACTAAGCCTGTTAGGAGATTTGGATGCAAAACTAATTACTAATAGAGCAGCCAGAAGTCAGAAATTGGACCTCATCCAGATTTAATAATGTCAGCCTCTTTAAACAAGCTGCGTGTGTAAGTCAGGCTTTGTAAATGCACTGCACATGCGTGTGTCAGATGTTACACATCAGAACTGGTTCAAATATGTTTGATACATTAGAGCATGACAGCTTACATACGGAAAAGTAAAAGATAGTTTAATTATGAGCTGGAGACATAGATGATCAATAAAAGAAACAAAGACAAATGCAGACTCTCCAACATGACCCATTCCACCAGGCACATAATACTCCACTCCTGAGCTTCCAACTGCCACTCACCTGGTTTTAATGAATTGACTGATGTTTGAAATACATTTTTCTCTTTAACACAGGTAGTTATCGTAGTAACTGTATGTTGGTAGCTTAGAAGCAGTATTTTGTACCTGGTGCAATGTTGGAGGATCTGTAAATGCAGAAAATAAATCCAAATAATAGCAAACTGACGTTTATATAGCTTTAGAAGGTTAAGTGTCAGGTTACAAGCTTGAGGTTTCACCTGGATCTAGTAGCAGCAATCTATGGCCCGGATTGAGAACTGTGCTTCCGTCTTTTTCAGACAGAAGCGCAGCAAAAATGAACACTGTGCATGCACACAACGGGAGCGAGCACAGAAAGATGGGTACAAGTGTACCCATCCGCCTGTCTTCGCATCCGACAGTACTGCGCCAGTGGAACTGGGAGTTCCACGATATTTAAATGAGAAAAGGGGTGTTTTTTGCATTTAAATATGCGATGCGGTGCTGTCCGTTGCTTGCACATCCTCCTTACGATTACACCATCCCAGGGGATGGTGTAAGCGTAAGGAGCAGGTCCACAAAAATAGGGAACTGGGTCAAGGAAACAACATTTATTCTTGGATCAAAAACTGGTTGGAGAATAGAAAACAGAGTTCTGATAAATGAAACATTTTCTAATTGGTCAAAAGTTTTAAGTGGTTTACCTCAAGGTTCTGTTCTGAACCACTCCTTTTTAACATATTTATTAATGACCCTGGTGATGGTTTAGAGAGCAATTTTCCATTTTTGCAGATAACACTTAAATATGTAAGGTAATAAAATCAGAGCAAGATATAGTTTAAACTTAAAAAAATGATTAAAAAATCTAGAGGATTGGACGGCCAAATGGAAGATGAATTTTGACACAGATAAGGATGACAAAATGGATAAAGGGCAGTTTAGGCATGTTTGCTTTAGAAAAGAAGCATCTAAGAGGAAGTTTCAGAACCAGCAAACGAAGAGGTTCTTTACAGTAAGCATGATATGGAATTCACTGCTAGGAAAGGATTTGATGGCATTGATAGGTTTACGAAAGGTTTTAAAAACATCTATGGCAGAAAATGGTATCCAGAGTTAACAGGATCATTAACGAAAATAAAGGATAGTAGTGGATCCTGGGATTAATAGAACTGCCATCTTGGATCAGGAGGGATTTTTCCTGATTGAAACAGAATAAAGGTTGCTCCATTTGGATCAATTTCCTTTATAAAATAGGAATCGCAGGATATCCATAATAGGTTGAACTTGATGGACTGGTGTCTTTTTTTCAACCTCATCAAAAATGTCACTCTGATAATATATAAAGAACTTGCCTATATGATATGATGGACAGTTTTCAAACAATTTTGTTTTGAGTAAGTAACTTGAATGAATGAATATAACACGTCTTTACAAATGTAGGTTCTTCTCCTGAAATTGCACCCAAACATCTCCTGAACTTGCACCCATATCTTTTATGTTTCCCGCTATAGCGGTTGGCAACCAAGTGGATTAGATATGTTTTTATTTATATTTAAATTTATGGTTTTAATATTGTTTACTCCAATATGTTATAAAAAATTTTTACTTAGCAATATCTAGAGGTGCTTTATAATATCCCAGCCCCTATTGACACATTCATAATAGAACTTAACCCATTGTTACAATGAAGTAATTAAGGACACGTGTGAATAGGGTACTTAAGGATGTCTGGAAGAACATTACTTACAACGCTTTGAAAAAGTTCCGGGGGCGGATAGAAACGCGTCAGCGTGTTACTTACCTCAGTCTGAGCTACCACGGACCAGCTGCTATTAGCACTTGCACTTTCTGGGATACGGCTGTCCCTATGTTTAGTCCGCATTGTCTGGTGGAACCAATCTCCCTTGATACAGCTACGCTCCCGAATACAGCTCTCAGCACACCGATTCCATCACAGGGGTGCCTTTGGAGCACTATGACTAGGATCGTGATCCTAGGAGAGCGGTAATTACATTGTGGACTTTTCATCTAGCCACACTGCCCTGGAGACACAGAGGTTAACAGTCACAGCGCAGATTACCTCTCCCTGCTGTTCATTTCGGGAGATACGGTAATATACCTCTCAAAAAACATAGACAGCTAATTCTTTATACTATTGCCTTTGTGGAGACCTGTTTCCGTTTGATTTACCTATGAGAATTTATTTGAAATTTATGTGAGTCTACTCTCACAAGGGGCTGTTTCCTGACATTTCCACCAGCCGTATAGCCTATTGCTTATTAGGACTATAGGTAGTAGGACTATAACTCAGCTTTTATAAATTGTATTGTTTCTGCTTTTTATGTAGTTTTTATTTGGTTGTTTATTCTTTATTAAAATATTAACCTTCATTAATTCCCACTTGGTTGCCGCCTATTGAATTTAGTGAATTTTATATTTTGTGAAATTTGCAATTCTCTCGCTGTGATTGCACTTTTGTGCTTTTTCCCTTAATGTTATTAAACAAGGCTCAGGCCCATTGTCTTTTTGTTTTGTATTATTGGCACCTGTAGGATTATTAAATGTAGAAGTGACAATACTAGCATTTTGCACTGTAAGGACCAAAGTTCAATAGAATGAAAATCAAATTTGTAAGTAAATTTAAGATTATTTTACTTTATTATTACTCAGTTATTCAGTATAAGGTGTTCAACAAAATCACATGCTCTGTTTTCCCCTCCACCCCAAGTAATAGATAATTCATCTATGTAACAGCAATAAAGGTGCTCTTAGATTTGTAAATGGGCATTTTTTTTTGTATCAGTGAGTTGTTAGCTGCC
>WWET01002672.1:96255-110615 GCA_011038615.1 Limnodynastes dumerilii | reverse complement strand
ACATGATATATGACCCAATATATGAACTCTGGACCGGATCCAGGCCTAAGTCCATTAGCACACTTACGCACGCAAAATGGCCTATAGGTGGGCTGTAAGTGAGTTAGAAGTGGGCTATATTGTCTAGAGCAGTGTTCCCCAACCTCAGTCCTCAGGGACCACTAACAGTGCATGTTTTCCAGGTGTCACTGCTGGAGCACAGGTGTGTTCATTACTAACTGTCACAAAAGCTAAGCTCCACAGGTGCTGCTCATTATATCACTTGTGATTCTTTAAGGAAAGCTAGAAAATATGGAGTTAGGGGGTCCTGAGGACCAAGGTTGAGAATTGCTGCCATAACCCATATACAGTATATATTTTCATTTGTTTACANCCCAACCTCAGTCCTCAGGGACCACTAACAGTGCATGTTTTCCAGGTGTCACTGCTGGAGCACAGGTGTGTTCATTACTAACTGTCACATTTTAAAAGCTCCACAGGTGCTGCTCATTATATCACTTGTGATTCTTTAAGGAAAGCTAGAAAATATGGAGTTAGGGGGTCCTGAGGACCAAGGTTGAGAATTGCTGCCATAACCCATATACAGTATATATTTTCAGGGTTTTTGTTTACATATATTTGCAGTAATCTTAAGGTGCCATACATGCCATTTAGCCCCCAAGATCAAGATATTTTATAAATTATGCACCCAGCAATTTTCACTTACTTACAACCTTGATCAGTTGCACTGAGTACCACCTGACAGTACTGGTTGAGAACCCCCTGTTCTACACTATTACACAAAAATGTGTACACAAATTTAAAACAGGTTATATTTACTTACTCTTCCTAAAAGGAAATTGAGATGATGCTAGCTATCAAATCCAGACATTACTGGATAAATAGTAGCTAGTCTCTTATTGGCTGTAATAGACAACAGCTATACTTATCCTTTTATAACTCATTAACGTCCTCTATTTCTTCTTCACATTAATCTATCCACTAATGCCAATCAATACTACTTCAGAGTAATATTTTCTTTAGCTTCACGTTGACGAAAAACCAATAACCGTAAGGACACTGCAGCTGATCACTAAATCCACCTTCGCCCCCAAAGGATTACAGCGCGAGCCCCACAAGTGACTCCTGCTGGAGACAGTGATCCCATGCACGTAGTAGATATTGCCTGGGCGCCTAGTAACAGAAACAAAGAGAACGTGTGTGCTCCGCTGAGGGGCGGGATCTGTTGTCTGATAGGCAGCTCTCGGGCCCGTCCTTTTCCCTATGATGACGTCACCCTTTCTGTTAACTGTTGTGTGGACGGTTGTGAGAACAGTTAGCGCTACAAGACGTTAACACTTCGGCACCACGAGAGTTAACAGCTACTGCTTTGTGCTCATTGGTCAGACTATATGCTAGCCCCGACTCGCTTATCCAATTATGTGGTCGCTTTCCTATGACGAGGCTGTTGGTAACACTGCAGCAGTAACAGCTGAGGGGGTGTGGGAGGTTGTTGTTGATTGCCGTTGAACAGCGATGGAGCCGGGCAGACCTGCGCAGGGGAGCAGGGAGAATATGTCCTGTAAACGTCTGGAAGGTCCGAGTACACCGGCTGTGCCGGTGCCCTCTTTGCGGGCCATGAAGTTGGAGCAGGAGAAGCTGTCCGGGGTGGTGAAGAGTGTACACCGGAGTCTGCGGAGGAAGTATCTGGAAGGTATATGTCCGGACAGGCCCCGCTGATGCGCAGCTATTCATTACACCAAATCTGCTCCCAGAGGCACCCGACTTATCTATCTTACAAGCAACTTTCGCCAGGGCTGTGATGTAATTGAGTTATAAAGCAGTCTTACAATGATATGGATAGTTCTCATAAGTGTGATGGTGGAAGTTTTTATTCTTTACCTAAACGCAAATACTTGTAGGGCTGTGAGTTGAGTCAGACACCATTGTTAGCAATTGGCAAGTCCCTATGTCTATTCAACTGATTTTACCACGTCTATAATATTAAAACACAGCAGAAAGATATAATTCTAGAGTGACATCTGTGTCTGATGGGGGATCTTTTAGTTTTGGCCAATTTGGGTTAAGAAATCCATATATATTGTGTACCCTTGTTGCTTTATGTTATATCTGTCTTATAGTGTCCATCTATTGTTTGTCAGTGACTTGTATGGATGTTTCTCAGCTTTGGTGCTGTTGGCAAACCCAGCCAAGTAAGTAGTATGTTCCCACCACTAATGTGTGGGTTTGTGCTGATTTTTATCCCACTGTTGGTAATCTGTTTGGCAGATGTCTATTTTACTCCATTGCCTTTCCGAATATTTGTAGCGTCTTCATCAGGTTCCTTTTCTATGTATGATAAAGTGAATGTCTGGGTTGTGGAAGCATTGTGTTTGTTAATTATGTAGTATGAACAAAACCTGTTGTGGTCACAATTTGATAAATACAGCACAACAAATTGTATATGCACTCATCTATAGGTAACCTTAGGTGGAAAACAAAAAAGCTGAAGATTTGTGGAGCTTTTACTATAATCCAAGGGGCCAGTTCAGAATTTGGGAGTTTTTGCAAAACAGGGGCAAGCGTACATCTCTGCTAAACCAATTTGCAAAGTAAGGTGTGCTAATTAATTGTAAGTGTTTTGCATAAAAATTGTTTACCTTTGCACATAGGGCTCACTTACTGCATAGCTTCATGTTTAATCTATAAAATAGAGTTGAGCAAAGAAACTTCACTTCTCAATTCTCATTCTGCTTTCACAATTTAAATTTGCCCCCCTCCCCCTTACAGTATAATACTTGTACAAACAAAAGTGTAAAGCTGGCTGTACACTAGAGCAGGGGTTCTTAACCAGTGGTGCTAGTACCAATGGTGACACTTGGGCCATTGTCAGGTGGTACTCAGGGCAACTGTTCAAGGTTTTAAGGAGGTACGATAACAAATGGCCAAGGTAATAATTTATAATATATTGTGGTTAAATGGCATATTTACAGAATGCACCTTAAAAATATCTTGTCTCAAGATATATCCGAGCTTGTTCTCTCAGATCATCACAAGATTTACAGCTCTCTTCTGCACTTCAGAAATGCTCTGATTTCCGGTTGCAGGACTTCTTCTGGGCTGCGCCCACTCTCTGGAACAACCTTCTTTGTCCATTAAGACTATCCAATACTCTACAAACTTTCAAGCACTCCCTTAAAACTCATCTCTTCAGATAAGCTTATCCATTTTTTCAATGTTCTTAAGCTTTATGTACCATATTAACAACCACTTTTTCCTTTCTTTTATATTATTAACACAAACCCCCACATTCTCTCTTTCTATTCTAAATTTCCCTCATCTCTGTTACTAACACTGCTGTGTGGCTGGATCATACAGAGCACTGAGAGCACTTTTACCATACACCCTGACTGGCTCCATTGTGCGATGTAAAGCACTTGCCCTTATGTACCAAACCCACTGTGCTTTAGAGTATAAGCTTGTGAGCAGGGCCCTCTTACCCACCCAATCTGTTTGTTGTTAACTAATAAATAAAAATCACTACAAAAATATGTAAACAAAAACAACAAAACCCCTGAAAAAAAATAGTGTATGGCATGGGTATGTGTCTGCATGATATGCATAAGTGGTCTTTGACATGATTCCATATTGGGTAACGGGTGCTCTCCAAAAGTTGAGAACCACTGCACTAGAGTGATTATTGTTGTTGTTAGTGGGACTGATCAATGTTTAAAATGGGGGGGAAAAAACATACCAGAAACACTCTTGACATGTTTGATATAAATTGGAAACAAGCTTTTGATATCTTCCAGTGTATGGGCATTTTCAAATATCAGCACTATCATCACAGGTTTGCAGCCTGAGATTCTGCAGTGCTGAGACAGTAGACCCAAAACTCTGTGTCCTCTCTCTCCCTCTATTTGTATACTGACTGTGCAGCCTGTCACTGTGAGAGGTCCTGCACCGTGCTGCAGAACCTCACACCATTTATTTTTTTTATTCATAAATTGGGTGTTTGCAGTCAGCAAGATTGACAGGAGACCCAGCCAATTAGAGAGACTGCAGCTAGAATCTCCATAGTGTATGGCCAGCTTAAGTGTAGCTCTGGATCAGCCCACCTTTGTTTTTTGTTTTTTTTCTCATTGTACAAAGCTAAAGCGGCAGGTTTTAGTTTCTTTGAAAAGGAGAATTAATTCTAGTGTTTATCAAAAAATGAAAATTGTAAGCCCTAATGACACAGGAACTGATTTGAATCCGTGCTGTGAAGTATGCTGCTATTAGATGAAGGTTATTATTAAACATTTTTAATTACTAGCAATTAATCTTAATCATATTAATAACAAACATATGAGCAATTTGGTGAGTAGTGATCAGTTGAGCCCAGTTTTAGCCATTTTCCTTCCATAGATCCACAGAGTACCACAAGCAGGTGTTAAATGCTATCTGATTACATACATCTGATTGGTTACAAATAGTATTTGGGTTTCGGACATAGTTTACAAATTATGGTTGCCATCGTGTTTCAATACATTGTTTAGCCATTCTGCAAAATTCAGAAAAAGCAGCATATTTGTAATCTATAGTTACATGTAGTAACTCTTTAAGTAATATCTAGTTTAGTGAAGGGTGTATTGTGAAAGTTGTAGCTATAGCACATAAATATTGTTGGAAATCTAGTTGTTATGATTAATACCATTTTATTAAAATGGTGTTTGAGAGGGGGACAGCATTTATTAACATTTTAATAGCTAGTGGCCACAAATGTATGTTATGTAAATATTCTTTAGATGTAAATAGGTCGGGGTGTATATGTGTAGCCAGCTTTAGTGTATAAATGGGTTTGTTTTGATATTTTCATACAAACTGCCTTAACAAATCTTGAATTTCCTGTCACATTTCCAAGTTAACAAGAAAAAGTTGATGTTGTTTTTACCTCTGCAAATGTGAAACTACAGAGAACCTTTTTTTAAATGTATTTTGACAATTTTTGTGTTTTCTTGCAATCTTTTCAACATATGAGCTCAATAAATGTGTAATGTACTCGTACATTTGGTAATATGGTATTTATAGAGAGAAAGCACAGTTAAAATTGTCTGAATAGTTGTCAGGTGTTATTTTAGGTTTTCAAATACCTTGTGGCTATGTTTTAAGTTATACATCAGGGAATAATGTGAACTGCATATTCCAACTTTTTCATTAATGTTTGACTTCATGGAAACTTTATGTAACAAGACATGAGGGGATGTACTGACATACTGAAAATATATGTGCATGGCAATAAAATTAGTCTTTAACATGTGAGCGGTAGCTACATATCCCTATATAGCTGATCCAAAATTCATTGCCCAGATTTATGTGTATGATGTATAGTATAAAGACCTTTCCAAAACACTTATCTTGATTTTGAATTCTCACACTTGAAGTATATATTATTAGGTGTATTCTTTTAAAAATTGCAGTGAATATGCAAGTTAGTCAGTGCATGCATTAAACTTTAGGCATCCCATAAAGATGCACTTAATACCCCTTTCAGATCGCCGCCCCGGCAATATCCCGGGTTCACACACCTGGGATATTGCCGGGGCAGCAGAGGATCCCAGGGTCACAGACCCCGTTTTAACACTGCAGGGCAGACCCGGGTCTGCTCTGTCGTCATCGCGGTGCGTAATTTGTTTAACGTTGCTCTGGCAACACTTGTTGCAAGGGCAATAGTAAAAAATTCTAACTGCACCCCTACCTGTGTCGGACCTGGGAATAACCCTTCTTTTCACCCGGGTCTTCTGACACGGGTCCACCGGAAGTGCACCTTTCACGTCTCCACGAAATACCCGGGATTTTGCAGAGACCCAGGATTTTGGCGAAAATCCCGGGTATGTCGTGGTGATGTGAAAGGGGTATAACAGTCATAGTAGTAGACTGGAATCAGTGCACGTCTTAGTGGGGAATTGAATATTACCCTTCTCCAAATTTATGCTACAAGTTAGTATTTCTTAACTTTGTCTTTATTGTAGAACAAATTTTCCAATATTCCGCAAGGAAAATGATATTTTAATAATGCAGTTAACAGCAAACAATTATAACAGAAAAACAAGGAAAATTTTATGAGGGAGGTAGCCTCCAAGATGGAGTGATCAGCGGAGGACAGAGGGAAAGGGAGGCAGCCTTAAGATTATTTAAGGAGAGCGGGGACAGGGGTGAAAGGAAGGGGTAGGGTCGCCACTGGGAATGGGAAATGTGATGGGGGGAGGGGTAGGAATAGTAGGTTATGTCCAGCTAGTGTCCGTTGGCAGTAACAGGGATGGTGGGAGGGAAGAGGAACAACTGACTAAGGCTGGGCTTCCAGCCAGGGAAGCCATACAAGAAAGAAAAGGTCATCACGATCATGGCGAAGATAGGACATTTTTTCCATGCTTTCAACAAACCAGATGAAGGCAGTGAGGGCTGACATTCGCAGAGCAAGTGGAGATTTCCAAGATTTAGCCACAAGGCATTTAGCTGCTGCAAGAATATGAGGCAAGTTTTGCAGTGTTTATCCACTTCCGAAACAGGTAGACACCGAAAGAACGTCCAGGGATCCTTAATAATTGGGAAGGGCAAAATAGAGTTTAAGAGGGTGCATACTCTGTCCCAGAAGGAGGAAATCACTGGGCAGTGCTACCATATATGTATAAAGGTACCGGTCTGGCCACATCCCCTCCAGCATAGGGGAGAGGTTGCAGGGAACATTGTAGAGAGTCTATCGGGTGAGATACCATCTATAATAGATTTTGTATGCGTTTTCTTTTATCCTGGTGGATATGGAGGATTTTGCAACCTGACATCTAATCCATCTAATCCAACCTGACATCTAATCCAAATCCTCATCAGGGGGGAAACCCAAATCCCGCTCCCACCGACTCTAATGGCTTTTACAAGTAAGTATTTCTTTGGCAAGTTGGCTCCTTATGGAACATATTTCATACACCAAAATATTCATTCTGATCACTTAAAAATTACAGCAGCACGTACATTCGTGTTTGTAGTTTAGTCATCTGTTTTTCTTAATCTATGAGCATTGTGTGATGTGATGATATGACCAACATAGTTTAGTTGACTCTGCAGCAAACTTGAGAGCTAAACAAAGATTGTGGTGTTATAATTGCTGACACATTAGAAAATTACCCAGTAACCTTTGGCTATTGCAAGATAAACGTGTCCATATCTGAAGATTAAATAATGAGTACATTGGGTTTATCAAAACGGATGTTAGCTGGCAGTGCTGATTTGTTTGTTGGCCAGTATGCATTTTTTTTTTTGTAATATATTGCATTTTGTGGGACTTAAGTAAAGCCTGATTCTTCATACTCCTGGTAAAATTGTTCCAAAGCCCACAGTATGACTGTCTGGTGCAGCGCTCAAACTGTGTGTTCAGAAACAAGCGATGAAGGTTTAAATTCGATTTGGACAGTCACTTTAGTCTGTTTTTGTGTGGTCTATGGTAGAGTTGATCTGACTTGACTGGAATACTGAATAGCTTTTTTTTTTGTACAGCAAAAAGTATCACTGAAAAAACAGCAGTGGGTTGCACATTGCAGTTTGCGATTGAAAGTCTTTCCCAGTACGTTAAATCTTTTTAACAAAACATACTTCTGCAATTTCATTGTACAACAAAAGAAAAAAAATAAAGCTCCTATTGCTGTAATCTAGCAAATAGCGGTATGAAAACAAGGGAAGAAAGATAAGATACAAAAGATTGGTGTGTTAGATGTTCTCATTTTGCATAAATGCCATTTGAACTTGTAATTTTGTGACTAAGATAGTGCTACAGGCACTAATAAATAGATATCTATGTTAATCCAGTCATCAGCCAACAAGAGTTTTCTGACTGACATTTTGGTTTTATCAGTCACTTTTTTTTTTATATGGCAGATACATCCTATCCATTGATAAAAGGGTAGATGGAACCCGCACCAATCAATATGAATATATTGAATGACAAGGCCTTCGGGTGCAGCATACAATTAAAATAAATTCAAATAACTAGGAAAAAGGAGGAGATAGAACCTATTAGAAAGACTAAGCTACTTATGGTACTATCAATTGTTAAACCGCGCACACCTTCAGTAAGGCAAAGTCAGCTGAGGACAGTTAAAATATATAATGCTTAAAACAATGTTATTGATAGCCAGGCAAAATATAATTGTATCAAAAAGCAAAGACATCAATGAAAGGAGTGCCAACAGATGCACCAAATATATATAAACAGAGGTAGACACACTCACCCTATTCTGTGAAAGGAATCTGGCCCTAGTGCAAAACTAATGATCGTAAGATCATGCTTCCCCTTTCCGGGTCTTTATCTGGCCCTCCCTTAAATCACCTGCACACAAGAAAATGTCTCAGTATAACAGAATACAAACAGTGGTGTATTCGGTTCTTCAATTAGTGCCGCCGGACGTCCGTCTAGTAATAAGTTGCAATAACTTGCAGTGAAGAAACGAATAGTCGCAGTCGTGTCCAGATTCGATCAGGCTGTATGCTAGGAAATACCTAACGCGCGTTTCGCCTTCAGTTTGGCTTTTTCAAGGGAAAGAATCCAAACGAAACACTCCTTACTGAAGGTGTGTGCGCGGTTTAATTGCTGGTATCAAAGGTAACTTCGTCTTTCTAATAGATACCATCTCCCCCATTTTCCTACATCCTATCCAGTCAGACAACAAGGGGGAACTCCATTTGGTGTGCAAATTTGTCACTAACTGAAATCTCCCTCAATGTGTCTAGGTCAGTTTTTACAGCAAAAATTGGTGGGAGTCGCAGCTGTTTTTCGTATATCTATCTTTTTGTTTAATGGGTTGCCATTCATTCTTCTGAAACACTGCCACAGACCTGTCCCACCAGCCGCACCGACTGGAGAGGTGAGTAACACTGTCTGGGTAGTTTTAGGGTCAGGGTGATGAAAGAAGAGGGTTAGAGTATTGAAAGGAGTGTCTTAGGGTTAGGCTGCGGGGAAGGGGGTCTTATACTGCTTTCATATCACCACCCGAGAATAACCCGCGTTTCTCAACCCAAGTTATTGCCAGGGATGTTAGTAAAAAACGCCGGATCAGTCCCTTGACACAGTGCAGGGTAGACCCGGGACATACTGGGTCCCGTTTCTGCCCTGACATTGTGAATGGGCAGCATGCAGCTCCCGGGGAGGAACTTGATTACTGTTGCATAGAAAAACCCTGGTCAGCACCTTTCACACCACCACTTCTTTTTTTCCCCCCTGTCTAAATCCCAGGTCGTTGGACCCTGAACCAGGACCCAGGTGACTTTCGGAGCACCACTAAAAACCCAGGTCTCAGCTGAGAACTGTTTTTGGCCAAAAACCCGTGTTTTTAATGGCGATCTGAAAGGACTATTTAGGGTTAGGGTAATGGAAGGAGAGGGTAAGGGTTGGTATTAAATTCATAATCGCCATTCGCAGCAGTGTCATCTGTCTTCTGTGGATCGATTACTTTGCCTCTGCGAACTGGCTGGGTGAGAGCAGCCCTTTCAAAAAAGGGCAGTTTGCAGCAGCGGCTCACCCGTAGAAATTTGCATTTTGTTGTGTAATACAATGGACTGTGGTGAGATGGGCCTGTTCAGTGATTTACAAGTTTAATATATACTAATTAGGGAAAAGAATAAACCTGTTAGACATGTACATTATTAACATTGTCTAGAGAAATATTGGTTGTGGTTTCAAAATGAGATATGTTGTATGTCTTCAGCTTTGTTTGTCAGCTTCTCTTTTCTTAATAAATTTCATAACATTTAGCTTTGCTTTTGTTTTATTAGTCAGACATTGCTGGAAATGGCATACACTTCAGTCTTTGGAGGACGTAGGTCACTCTATCTTTACTGTAGTTGAGCACTGATGTTTTCAGGGTTTTTTTTTGCCATTAAAGTGTTTTTACTTAAATGTTTCTTTCTTGTGGTTTCCTGATTTAGTCTTTTTGTTTCAGAAACAATGCCCTGTAAATCAGCTTTAAACCAAGAAATGTTTCTGAGATTTGCTCCTGGTATACTGAGAAGAATATGGTTCCTCTCTTTTTATTCTTAGTCACATGAGTTCCCTGGCAAGCACAGTCACATGGCAAATAAGTTAAAGACTCTTTGTAATACAGCATACTTGCTCACAGCTCATTTTCAGAATGCAACATATAAAGTGAACGTGGGATTGAAATGTACTGTTTTAAAGATCCTTAAAGTTATACTAGTGGGGTGGAGTATTTATTTGGTAAAATTATTATTTACTTTTGCTTTGTTTTCATTTTAGTAGCTAATTACTCTTAGCTCAACATGAAATGCATTGCAGTTGCTGCCGCTAATGATATTTCAGAAGTAGAGGCAGCCGAAAGCTCATTGCTGCCAATTTGGAAAAAATGGTGCCAGTCGGCATATTTACCCATTCTTTTTTCAGAAATCCCGTCATGCCAATCGGAGAGGTGAATAACACTATCTTTTAGGGTTAGGCTGCGGGGAAGGGATGGTTAGGGTTAGGCTAATGAAAGGGGAGGGTTATGGTTAAAGTAATGGAAGGAGAGTGTTACGGTTAGGCTGTGGGGATTGTAGTTTTAGGGTTAGAATGCGGGTAAGGGAGTCTTAGGGTTAGGATGTGGGGAAGGGAGTCTTCAGGTCAAGCTGTGGGGAAAGGATTCTTAGAGTTAGGCTGTGGAGAAGGCTGGGTTAGGGTAAAGGTTGGGGTTAAATTAATACTTGCGATTTGCAGCAGTGTCTTCTGTCTTGTGTTGATTGATTGCTTTTTCCTCTGTGAGGCAAAAGCAATCTGTTTCCCAGCCAGTTTGGAACTGGCTGGGAGAGAATGGCCCTCTTGAAAAGGGCCATTCGCAGTGGTGACCCATACTCATACACTATATGGACAAGAGTATTTGGCCAGATCTGTTAAGTATTGAATTCTGGTGTTTCAAACAGACTCGTTGTGTTGTCACAGGTATATAATGAAGCACCTATCCATGCAGTCTCCGTTTGCTAAAATTTGTAATGCAAAATAGGTTGTTCTGAGCAGCTCAGTTACTGCAAGCATGTTACTGTGATAGGATGCCATCTTTCCAATAAGATAGTTAATGAAATTGTATCCCTTCCACATCATTGTAAGTGAAATTTTTAGAAAGTGGAAGCATTTAGGAACAGCAAATAAGCCATGAAGTAGAAGACCATGTAAAATCACAGATCGGGGTCAACGACTGCTAAGAGCATGGTGTGTAAAAGTCGTCAACTCTCTACTGATTCCACGGTTGAACAGTTCTGAGCTTCCACTGGCATTAATGTAGGCACAAAAACTGTGCAGCGGGAGCTTAATGGAATTGGTTTCCAGGGCCGCATGCCCAATGCCATGCGTCCGATGGAATGGTGTAAAGCACACCGACACTGGACTGTGGAAATGTGTTCTGTATAGTGATGAATCACTATTTTTTTTATTTGGCAGTCAGAGGTTTGGCGGATGAACGTTACCTACCTGACTGCATTATGTCAAAGATTGGTAGAGTAGGGATAATGGTATGGGACTGCTTTTTAGGGTTTGGGCTATGTCCTTTATCTCCAGTGAAAGACCATCTTAATGCTTCAAAGTAATTTTGGACAGTGCTATACTTCCACCTTTGTGGCAAGTCCATCATGACTATGCCCCAGTGCACAAAGGAAGAACTATAAGGACATGGTTTGATGGAAGAACTTTATTGGCCTGCACAGAGCCCTGACCTCAACCCCATCGAGCTCCTTTGGGATGAACAGGAACAAAGATTGTGAGCCAGGTCTTCTCATCAAACAACAGTGTCTGATCATTCTATACAGAATGAATGGGCACAAATTCCCACAGAAACACTCCAAAATATTGAGGAAAGCCTTCCAAGAAGAATGGTAGCTGTTATAGCTGCAAAAGGGGAACCAACTCCATATTAAAGTTTGTGTATTTGAATGCAATGTCGTTAGTCCCTGTTGGTGTAATGGTCTGGCGTCCATGTACCATACAGAGAGATATGATTAATTGTAGGGCTGAAAACTTGCCAAAAACTTGGGTGAGAAAAGAGGTGGGTGTGAGTGTCTATTTAAATTAAACCTATACTAAAAACCCTAAAAGCATGACATTAACCCTTAGCAGGCTGGTGCATATAGTACTAAAAGACAGCCCCACTTTTAGTACCATAAGCGGCAGCATGCTAAGTGTTAGACATGCGGCACCTTGGATTCTGTGGCCAAATAAGTATGTGTTCAAAATTTTTTCTCTTTAACCATAGTAGTCAAAAATTGTAAAAATGTTCTTACTCTGCTTCTGATGGCTTGATTAAAAACATTGAGAGGGTCCGTGTAGTATCTTGTGGCATCTTCCCGCAAGAGAGAGGGAGGCAGGTCCAGCTTCTTGATGGTTCTGTTGAAAATTACAGCGCTGTTGCCACACATAGCTGGTGATTATAAATTGATGGCACAAAGCGTCCCTTAGTAAATCCTGCGATTTGGAAACCCAAATCGACAGAAAATTGCTGCAACGTGTGGCAATTTATAATCGCTGCCTATCGTGCCCCTTAGTAAATTTACCCCCCGTAGTCTGTTTGGGGATCTCTAAAGCTGTAAAAAAAAATAGTCCTCTTGCTCAGTTAAAAAAAAAACAAACTTGTCCATTTTGTATTATAATTGGAGAGTAGATAATGTATTCTCTTGCTTCCTTCTCAGGAGTTCAGGGTTTCTTGATTTAAGGTTAATCCTGCTGTGTAAAGAGTAAAAAGTCTGATAATAAGCAGTGTCGATTGTTTTCAAAATATATCCTTGACAAGTCTTCTGTAGGGACTAGTTGAACATACTTCATAAACAGTCACATCACTTTGATCATTCTCCTTCTATATAAAAAATATGGTCCACGCTTCTTTTGTGTTTACTTCAATTTCTCGTATTTATGATGGTTTGAAACTTATATTAATATTTGTGTGTCGTAATGTTATACAAGCATACATACACAAATTTGTATGCCCAGTTTCTGTTGCCACAGTTTAGCTTTGTGGTGCCATGTAATAAAATGATAATTTAGTTTAGAGAATACCTACATTGAAGTCTGGCTGCATATCTGTAAACATTTTGCAATAGTAGTAGATATGCGTGAGGGACAATATTCCAGTTTAAAGCCATTTCAGCTCTGACTAATGTTAAGGAAAATATACATGCACACACTATAAAAACATAAATGTTTATCCAAAGGAAGTGAAAGTCAACTGCATTTGTGAACTAGTTAGCGATTTTGTTTTTCAAGGGGATTTAACTGTTTAAAAAAATCTAATGAACAACAATCTACACGACTTGCCTGACGTTATTGTCTGAGGAAGCCAACCTCCTACGTATTTATTCATACAGCAATATGCTAGTGCTAGTGCTAAACAGTCCATTGTTCATTTGAACAGTACCATAAAAATTCATTTTTAGAAATTAGTTTTTTTTATCTATTGTTTTGCTTATTCATTTTAAGAGCATCTGTGTTAGTTACTTGGCTCCCATTTTAATATTATCACTGCATCATTGACTTCATTATTCATTTACAAAGCAGTCTGCCTCCAGATAACAGACAGCAAATTCCTCTTTTCTGGAATGCGGTAGATGAAAGTGCTTGACTCTACTTTATCATATTATGAAAACGTCTGAATCCTTTTCTTAAAAAAAAACGCTTTTTCTTTTAACTGAGCTTGCGGTTATTTGGTTCTTTTGTATTTTAGAGTTTTCCTTTTCACCTTTTGCCATTTACTGTAGACCAGTAAAACTCGAAGCAAAACATGTTTTCTTCAAGATTTTTTACCAAAATAAACAAATTCCTGCTTGAAATCTGGAGAAAGCTCTCAAAATGTCAAGCTAATGGGACAATAGCATGCCAAATATCCTAAATAAGGGACTTTCATATTGTCATACAGGTATCATTAATATCAGTAGCATTTATTTGTAGGGCTCTGGAAAGTTTTATTATAGGTGAGGTTAACTAATGTGCATATGACAACAAGGTACCGCAGAAACTATAGTTATAAGGGACTATTTACTATCCGTGTTTTCGGTACAGTTCTGGGTGCTCAGGGTTTTGACTTGCATACTGATTTTTATTTCTACCCGTGCCAGTGGCAGGTTGGGGTGCTTGCAGATAGATGCTAGTGGGAGAGAAGTGTATACAGATAGTAAAAGTGAGGGCATGCAGGGCACCCTCTGATGCATCCTTGTTTTACATCAGAACGTGTTGGGAAATCTTAAGGTAGGGGGTCTGTTCATATGGAAAAGGATGGATCCAGCAATGGGGTTTGAAGCCTGGGTCCAGTCCATAATACATTATTAAAATGTTACAGATATTCTGAAGACCTTTATAGTTGGGAGTTGGAAAGTGTAAGAGACAA
>WWET01002672.1:83337-93561 GCA_011038615.1 Limnodynastes dumerilii | reverse complement strand
AACTCGACCCCCCCCCCCCCCTCAAAAACACACACACACACACACACACACACACACAAAAAGGACCTGTTAATTCCAATAACCAATGCAATTCCTTAAGGTATATATATATATTTTTTTTTTTTACTTTTTTTTTTAACTTTTAAATCTATTTTATAAACTTCCTGTTTTCACAGGAAATGTTAATGGATTTCTTGGCAGTCAGATAGTATTACTATATTATCAGTATTGTCATTTTGATTTTTTTTATTTTTATTTTTTAACAGTGCCATCATATAAAGTAGCTCTTTACAATTTTAAACAGTCCTTTTCACATCAACCTCTGCCGCATTAGTCTAATTCCCTAATATACGCAAACTCACGGGCTAGGGGTAATTTTAGTTTTATGTGGGTCATGTCTAGACCCCTAATACATACCATAGCATGAACCGGACTCTAGTTTTCGTGGGTGAGGGATTAGTGTCCGCGGGGTGACCTCTCCTGTGGATAAACTGCAATTAGTTGCTCCTACAACACCATCGATCACAATTCACATGCCACAGAGGAGAGAACATTGTCCATGAAGATTTCGATAAGTAAACTATAATATTATTTATTATTCTTAATATTTTTCATTAGGCTATTCTTGATGAGCAATTTTGTATGGTTAGTCATGCATGTGTGGATTTTATAATGTATATACTAACATGTCCATATACATTTGTCAAAACAAACCAGACACCTAGAAGATGTAAGAAAGAAGTATATTTGTAGGTTTAATAATAGTTTTTTTAATGGTTTAATTTTAAGTTAAATAGGCTTCATTTTTAGAGTTTACATTTTAAGCAGGGATACACTCTTAGAACTTATGACAATGTTCACCTGCTAATTTATTATTATATTAAATTATTAAAATTAAATATATACTATACTCATCATTTGAATCTATCTATAAAAAAGCCATTCTGCTCCTCACCGTTATACGTTGTGAGCTACTGCGTGTGCTCCAATGGTTAAGAGCAGGAAAAAAACTCCTTTTATTAATGTCCCCCCCTCCCACCTTGTTAGTCTCTTTTATACTTACCTGGCAGGAAGCTCCCAGTACCACCACCTCCGCTGTTACTTTCAGCAATTCACGCGGAGGCGGTGCCAGTACCCGACGAGAGGAGATTCCCCGCCAGGTGTCGGCTTCCCATGTAATAGCCTCACTCAGTGCTAGGAGAAAGAAAACTGCAGGGCAGACGGGGGTGTACCAAGATTGTGGCCGCTAACAGTCCCAGCCATTACCATGGTGATAAAGGACTGTTTGGGGGCAGGAGAGTAACGTCACATGGCGGCCCCAGAAGTGGGGAGACCATCGAGAGAGCCCTGAAGAACTTATAATAAAATTATAAGTTTATCAAATATTCTGCAATGTTTGGAACATTGCAGGAAGAAGTTGTTATGAATACCTGGGGTTTGATGAAAGGGTGCCGAAGACCAATATAAAAAGTAGCGATTTATTGTATGTAGCAGAGTAACCGAACATGTACACTTTACAGAAACAACTGAAAGTGACTACACAAGTACAAGATAACAGATTCTAATTAAATGCACAGATGAGAGATAAAAAAAAAGTCAGGCAGGACATACAGGTATGGGGAGGAACAGATTACAGACTGAGTACACTGGATGGGATAACAAATGTCAAGGCAAGGTAAGGTATACAGGCACTGCTTAAAAAAAAGACAAATACCATAAAACAGCCAAGAAACCTTAGAAAACAAGCAGAGGCAGAATGCAGAGTCCAGCAAGCTAACACACAGCAACAGGGAGCAGGAAATAATGACCCACACCTAGTTCTGGGGGAGGATATATGTAATTAGTCCGCAGCAGCATCCCCTAGGGCAGGTCATAGTAATGTCCACAAAATAAGAATAACTGCTCCAGGTCTGCCCCTAGAGTCAAAACAGATATAGCAATCCAGGATTTAACAGACGTGTAGATAGTTATTCAATGACCAAGCATTGTCTCAGCATGGCCTAATTGGAATAGCAGCATCACTAATCTATGATGGCACTTCTAATCAGCATAAAACTATTAAAAAACTATTTATAGATATTATTTTAAAGGATTCAGAGGATTAATTGTATTGTAACACATCTAAAATTTCCTTATACTCTATACAATTTCTTTGACACAGACTTCAGTTATGAAGATCTATATATTACAGTAATGGGAGTAGTGACAAGTGGTCATAATAGCAGCATAAAGCGGGCTTCAACGAGCAACAAGTAAGGGAGAAAGCTAAAAGAGGGGCATTGGGGTAGATCCAGACCTACGTTCCCTTTACGTTTCAACGCATAGTGTATTTATGCTATCGTAATTACTGTGCAATCCCCAAGGCAATCCCCTTAGTTGCCCGTACTTTGTCCGTTTTACGTTTTCCAAACCCTACCTTAGCTTTTCAAAGTGTAACTCCTGTCGGCCGTAATGGCTGCACGTACTTACGCACCTAAGCACGCCCATACTGTATGATTTAAATGCCTCACCCGCCTCTGAAGCGTAATTACGGGTGTCATGTGGCTGGTACGCCCTTCGCACACTCTGCACAATTTATCCTGCTGCATGATACTTCTTTACCTAATTATAACTGACCAGACTGTGCTCTCTGTGATCATGGCTTAGAGTAAATGTATTTTACCTTATTCACAGCATTTGCCAAGAATATTTCTTCAATGGAGGAAAGAGAAAAGCTATGGAAAAAGATGCAAGAAGAGCCCTCTTAAATAACCACCATCCTTCAAGTCGTGAGCAAGTACTTGTTTCCGGGCTTGATATTTCAAATGTCACTGCCATAAACCAAGAGTACGTATATGTGTGTGCATTCATTTAGTAGCTTTAACTAAATCACGTAGTTGCTTCAGATTCAGTTTTAAAGTTGTTCTGATTTGTAAGTTAAGCTTCCTACTTCACATCCTTTAGCATATGGTTGTATAATGCATAAATTTACACCCGAGCTCCCCAAGTATGACCACAAGCTCTAGCACTGTTGAATAATAGTTTTTGCATGTTTTAAACTGGCTAGGCCATTGATTAAATATTTTTTTTTTTAGTAACCTTAATATGCCAGCAGTTTTATCAGTAGTATTGTTCAGTATTAGGAGTTTTAAACCCTTCTGTTTCAGCCACATGACTGAGTATTGCTTTTGGCATAATGGAGCAACAATGTTTACTCATGCTTGAAGACTGAATGTTAACAAATGGTTGATAAATTAGTATACTAATTTTGACTTGCTTGTGGATAAATTTAGCAATATGAAGGTTTGTGCACAGAATGTTCCAGTTACCAATATTAACTGTATGGGCATGCTAAACACCTACCGAGCTATCCAGACTTTCAATCCCTTCATATTAAGTAAGGAGATATTGAAATATTTAAGGTAAGTGTTTCCTGATGGAACTCTGTGCAAGCGCTCAAACGGAAGCTGGATCCAGCTAGGAGCCAATATGTGTTCCTCACGGGACGCCATGTTTTAGAGCTTTATATGCAGCACCAGAATAAGTCTGGGTTCGATTCTGAGTTATACAGAACAGTCAGGCATTTTTTTTAAATGTATATAATCTATTCCACTCTAAATGGACTGGCACTGTTTGAAGCCTTTCACTCTTTAGGTAACCTATGTTATATATATCCCTGTGTAACTAAGACTTTTGAGGTTAAGTGATTAGATTTCCTTGCACTTTGGTCTGCATTGTCATGAGCACTTTCCAATGAAATGCTGCCTATATGTTTAGAAATGCAGTGTGATTGTTTCTTGTAGAAATAGAACAAATTCACTTGCTTGATTCATTATACAGCTGATTTAAATACTTCTCTTGCCGGTCAGGGATGAGTAGTTGGTGCCTTTTATTTACTTTAATTTCCCACATGCTTACTTTGAGATGAGGTGAAACTGAGATGAGCAGACAGACACTTGCACGGTCTTTATTTAATGTCCTGTTTTATGTATTTTGAACATCCATATTATTCTTGCAACAAATATGAAGTGTAGCCTCGTGTCCTGTGTCTAGAATTCTCCATGCTACCTTAATAACCGTTTTTAAATGTCATGAGCAGCTGTTTTGGTTCACATGACCTCAGAAGTGCCATCTCTATTAAGGCAATGCATATCTCACAAGGGACCCTGCATATGAAGACCTGATCAAACTGGTGGAACAGTTCTCTCATTTATCTGGACCATAGGAGTCATGTGCTATGGGGAAAATATTTATATCCCATTGAAAATATAGGCAAAAGCTTTGGCATGAAATTACCATCTGAAGAATGATTATATACAGAATAACAGAGAAACCTTTTAAATGGTATTAAGTGCTTGAATTCTAGTGCTACCTTCCTAGGAATTAGATTTTATGGTCACATTCTACAAGCTGGCCATACACTGGGACGATTATTGATTCAGCAACGGGAGGCCCCAGGGCCGCATTAAGAATTTCTGAAGCCTCGGACACAGCAGTCGGGCTCTGCCCCCTATGTGACGTCATCGGTGGAGTCAAATGGGCGGGGCACCGCAGACTTGCGTTACCATCTGGCCAGTGCTCAGGGAAATTATTCCCTGCGCATTAGCCCTGTAATGATGGTGGGCCTCTATCAGCTGCGGCCCTGGGACTGTAGTCCCAGCTGTCCCCCCCTGATTTCCTGGCAGGGAATGGTCCCGTTATACCATATACCCAGGACTGGCAACAGAAATCTTGGGGTGCCGGTACACATGATTTTGGGGGCTCCCATCCCTCAATAGTGGGTTGCAGAGGTCCCTTTGAACCTCTGGGCCCATAACAGCTGTCCCCCTTTTCCCTCCTTTGTTGCCGGGCCTGCATACACCAAATACTGATAATCCTAGCAGAAGAGGTGAGGGGGGGCCAGGGCCAGAGCAAGTATCCTTCAAAGGTGTCAGAGCAACATAATACATAGATGTACAGCAGCGGCCAGTGCAGGGAGTAGTAGAGACAGGGATCAGTTGAAGCCACACTGTCAGCTAACCAGTGGAAGGAGGAACTAAAAGAATAGGGAGCCATTCAGTAAGCTGAGTGGCTCCCTTAAATTATCATGCGCTAGCACCTGATTTAAGTCATCAAGTTTAAAAAATCCAATAATTGGACTAAAGCGTTTCTGGTGCGTTTATTGGACGCTTTAAAATTGATCCTCACCACTAGCTAGAGCGATTTTTGGCCCCATCCATGATAATTGTAGGATTGGTCCGATAATCACTCCAGTGTATGGCCAGCTTTAGTCTTTCTGCATTACTAAGAGAGCAAAGGCTAAAGTTAAGTGAGCAGGGCTTGACGTAATTTATGACTTTTGCCATTATGCTGTAGGGAATGGTGCAGTGATGCAGAATGGCAATGCCCTATCACTCAAAACTAGACTTACTCCTATGGCAAATATGTCCTAAAGGGAAGAGGGACCTCTTCCTACTCATGCATGCTTCTTCTTAGATCTTAAATTTTGTGAAAGAGGTTCTCCATTCACCTTATACTGTCATTACGGGAGGGATTGAGTTACTGGTCTAGCTATAAAAAAAAAAGTACCCAAAAGAGGAGGTGAAAGAGTATTGCTTTGTACTGTAATGTGGTCATGCCATTGTAAAGGAATGATTGTTAATGCTTGACTTAATCATATGATCCCCTGTGTGTCGGCACTGCTACTAAGAATTTTATAAGACACTTTTTAATCAGAGTGTAATGACCTAATTGTTTCATAAAATGCATTTCCCATCAGATTTCTTCACCCCGGTAAGATTCGGTTACTTGATGTTGGAAGCTGCTATAATCCATTTATGAAGTATGACAACTTTCTGGCTGTTGGTATTGACATAGTGCCTGCTGTTGAGGTAATCGGCCTTTACTGTTGTTTTATTTATTTATTGCTATACCTTACACATTGTTATTACCTGTAATGTAGTCTGTCTGTATGATATGTGTATTACATTGATGTATTTCCTATGAAAATGCAATAATGTAGCTCTTGGGATTATGATAACTGTTATTGCTTTATTTTACGGTAGCTTTGGGATGGTGTAGGATGGCAAGGAGGAAGATGATATGAATCCGATGTTTATATTTTTAAAAGTGTGGTAACGTTGATTAAGGTTATTTGTATAACATAATCACAATCGTATACATTGTAATCTATTTTATTTCATTGCTCTGTATAATAAATTATATTTCATTTTCATTATATATACACAATTTACAAGTATTTTAACAAAAGCTTATTTCATTTGCAAAATACCTTACACAAGGATATAACTTTTATAAATGCTTCTTTTATAGAAAAATGTCTTATGCCTATCAATGCATCTCCAAAGTGATGCAGTAGTTAATCAGGACAGCTGAAAGGGGGTTTGCTATCAGCTGTTCTATGTAACTGCTGTGAGTTTGACACGTCTGATGTACAGTCTAAACATGGAGGCTGCCTCTGGAAATGGAGAAAGTGATTATAGGATACTGAATAGCGCTGTGATACGGATGTGTTGGAAAACAATAAGTATCTAGTCTTAATATTAAAAATGCATGACACATTCAAAAACGGACCGGCACTGAGTATAATACATGCAGCAGTCAAAATATACAATTGAAAAATAATGATAGGCAGTGGGTAGGGTTTGTCATTCAGATTCTCTCCCTATGACCAACTCCAATGAATGTCCATCCACAGTTCAAACCAACAGCATAAGAAAATAAAGTCCAAAATAAAGGAGTGATGAATAGACCAGCCCCTCACTTATTTTCAATTGGTATTCGCACAGGGTTCTTGAGTGGTACCTCAGAGAAACAACAGTATATGATGCATTGGTTAGTGAATATAAAACGACAAATTTATTCCATACCAGATAAAAACATTGGTGGCATAACAAAAGAATAAATAAATAGATCAGAGACCGCAGTAAAAATAAGAAAAACAAAGAAAATCCCAGCAACATGTGCTGTACTTCCCTAAGCGTCTAGCAGCAAGCCCGCGAAGCTGTAGTGATGACGTCAGAAGCGCAGAGGGAGACGGACGTGAGCAGGGGTTTCCCAGGCGACCAGCGACGCTTTTCGGAACCAGTACGGGTCCCTTTCTCAAGCTGTAAGTGTGGAAGTAGGTGAGGGGCTGTCTTTTATAAGGTATGAGTCACGGAGGGGGTTCTGGAGTCCAGGAGGCGGGGAATGAAGATCGAGAGAGGGAGATTATTCAGTCCTTAGATGCCTAACTTATATGTAATATCGGCAGCCAGGGATAATCTCTCAAAACAAATGTCCTTATGTTGTGCAAAAAATCCAGACCGTCATATTAATAGCAAATACAAAGAGGGAGGAGCATATCTCTGATCTATTTATTTATTCTTTTGTTATGCCACCAATGTTTTTATCCGGTATGGAATAAATTTGTCGTTTTATATTCACTAACCAATGCATCATATACTGTTGTTTCTCTGAGGTACCACTCAAGAACCCTGTGCGAATACCAATTGAAAATAAGTGAGGGGCTGGTCTATTCATCACTCCTTTATTTTGGACTTTATTTTCTTATGCTGTTGGTTTGAACTGTGGATGGACATTCATTGGAGTTGGTCATAGGGAGAGAATCTGAATGACAAACCCTACCCACTGCCTATCATTATTTTTCAATTGTATATTTTGACTGCTGCATGTATTATACTCAGTGCCGGTCCGTTTTTGAATGTGTCATGCATTTTTAATATTAAGACTAGATACTTATTGTTTTCCAACACATCCGTATCACAGCGCTATTCAGTATCCTATAATCACTTTCTCCATTTCCAGAGGCAGCCTCCATGTTTAGACTGTACATCAGACGTGTCAAACTCACAGCAGTTACATAGAACAGCTGATAGCAAACCCCCTTTCAGCTGTCCTGATTAACTACTGCATCACCTGCAGAAACTAGATGCTTTATGCAAATGACGCAGACGTGACATGATGGGGAATACTGGGAGCTGGAGAGACACAATTCTTGTGAATTGTGGGACACTTGAGTAGGATTGCATAACTACCAAATGTCATGTCAATATGACACAAAACCATTGTAATTTTGGGTTGTGTTCTTTTTAGTGTTTAAAAGCATCTCTGTGTTAAATTCCTTTGTAAACTTAAAAACAAAAATTACTGTTCATTTATATGCTTTTTATTAACTGCAGTTTTTCTTTTCTTCTTTTTTTTAGACTGTTTATAAATGTGACTTCCTTAACCTGCAAATACAAAGGCCACTTCAGCTTGCACCTGATGCTGTGGATGCTTTCCTGAAGCAGCTGAAAAGCCCCATAGATTACCTACCAGCTGAACTCTTCCATGTAGTTGTTTTCTCTCTCCTCCTTTCTTACTTCCCTTCACGCTATCAGCGATGGATATGCTGTAAGAAAGCCCATGAACTCCTTGCACTGAATGGCTTGCTACTTATTATCACCCCCGATTCTTCTAACCAAAATCGCCATGCACTGATGATGAAGAGTTGGAAAATTGCCATTGAATCTCTAGGATTTAAGCGTATGACTTACTCTAAATTTTCTCATATGCATCTAATGGCATTTAGGAAAACTTCACTGAAAACGACAAGTGATTTGATTACGAGGAACTATCCAGATATGCTTTACATCCCTCAAGATTTCAATTTTGTGGCAGAAGAGGAGTGTTGCAGCTCGTGTTATGCCAGATCTGAGCTTGAAGATGAACAGTTGGCATATACATTTTCTGAGCTGCCAGACACTCCTTATGATTCAGACTCTGGAGAAAGTCATACTAGCGCAATGTCTTTCTATGAGTTTGAAGATCCAATTTTCCTTCTAAGCTAAATTAGCTTAGTAGCTTTCTATTGCCTATATGGCTTTATTGCCAATAACAGGACTTGAACTAAAACAAACAAACAAAAAAAAGTTTACAAAGTTTATTTTTCCTACACCTGTATTTTAGAAATTTTTACTCTTGTGAAGACCAGGATTAAGCTTTGAGATCTTGCTAATTCTTTGTACGGTTAAACTGTTTCTTATTTTGCTTTTTTTTTTTACACAAGGTACTGGAGCATGACTTAATTGCGTGCATATATAATCAGCTCACATATGGTACATCATAATGCTGTGAGTGGTCACAATTAGCAGAGAGAAGTTTTGTATTTCTATTTATGAGTCTGGTTATTTTGTTTTTGCTGTGTTTTTCATGCTGTACTATCAGTTGGAGTAAAATAATTACATAATTTACCCTTTTGGGTAATGCATTTGAATGGAATAACATCTGATAGCTTTAGCACCAATTCAGCCTCTGGGTGCATAATTTGTACCTAGAAGAACAATTTTGTGCTGCAGATATAAAGAGAACAATGCACAGCTCAACTGAGAGTTGTCAAAATGTTTGTTATGTGTTTTTTCTATTTAATTCTTTAATACTATGCTATAAATTCTTAATATTGCTTTGTCTGAAAACATTTTCAGACAACACAATATCAAGCATTATTAGTCATTGGTACCACAATCCGGTATATTTGCAATCAAGATTTTCATTAGTTTATTCCAGTGTTAAGCTTTGCTTAAAAAATAAAAAAAAATGTCTTCCTAAACCATAGACTGTATTAAGCAATCATAACTCGGTTTATTGGTAACATTAGTAATAAATTGGTTTCCAGAATTCTTCAGTTCTGCTTTTCTTTACACTAAAAGTCTGAGATTATATTTTGTTGTGTTGGATTCCTGCATAATAACACCCAGACACTATATGTGTGAATTGCATGTTTTCATTATTTTGGAATGGAGAGCACAAAATACATAACGATTACCTGCAATAATTATTCCTTTATTTTGTTATGGAATGCTTCATTGCTCAATCTGTAAGATACAGTTTTGTGACATTCCTAAAAGTAAGACTTTAAATCAATGAGAACAAAGAAGATTACAAATATTCAGAGATACACTTTAACACATTATGATCCATACAGACAGATCTCCTTTCATCTTCTTTCTTTTATCCACTTCCATTTTGTGGTTACAAAGTTCCCTGTTCCTTCCAGTGACTATGCAACCTGTTGTAGATATCTTCTGGAGGAAGAGGATGTGCATAATGGTGCCAGATTCGGAACCAAAGGAAATTTAAACATAGATCCTGAAATGCAATAACCTGTTTTTCACACTCTCCTTGCCACTACTTTTTCTCATCCCCTCCATATAACAGCATGATATTTTAAAAGTATTCCTGGCTTTTATACATTTCATACTGCTG
>WWET01002672.1:42932-67127 GCA_011038615.1 Limnodynastes dumerilii | reverse complement strand
TTTTTTTTTTTGGGTTTTTTTTCGAAGACCCCCCTGGTTAAAAGATTGGATCCCATTCAAGTTAGTAAGTACTTCTTTATATTAATAATTTTAATGTATTGAATTTATTTAATATATTGTATTTTTATTTTAAGGGTATTAAATGTAAATTATTTTTTTTTTATGTTAAGGGCGGACCCTATATTTGATTATGTAGCTAGGAGGGGCATTACTATTTTGTGTGGCACAGGATGACAGGGTTTGCTGGTGCTTGTGGTTCTCCTAGCGTCAGCATGCCCTAGCATCCTCAGGCATGCTGGTGCTTGTACCACTGCAAGCATCAGCATGCTCTATATTGTTTTATTTTTAGGGATCTAGCAGCAAGTATAGATTTGTTTACTGTTGCCATAGCAATAGTAAACAAATCTATCCAATCGGGAGCCAATGTGAAAAACCCAGGTTGAAAAACAACCTGGGACCTTTCTCATTGCCACCATACCCATGTGCGCCACTGGAAAAACCCTTCTTTTTTTCCTGGGTCATTAGACCCGGGTAGTTGAGAAAGGGTGGTTTCACATCACCACCAAATATCTGGGTTTTTGCCGAGACCCGAGTTTTTAGCGGTGATGTGAAAGGGGTTTTTTAGGAGGGTTCTAAGACATTCATTAACACAGAAGGTAGCAGAGTACTATGGTTATCTATTGTAAGTCGCATAAGAGGAAAACCTAGCTATGAACCCGAGCCAGAGGTGCACACAAATCGGCCCGCATCATGCATGCTGTAAATGCATAAGTGGGGTGGGCTGCATGTGATCCAAAAGCGCACACAAGCTGCCTTTAGTTTTGCAAGAAATAACGGCATGTTGAAAACGGGCACACAGCAGCTAAACGAACTGCAGCTACTTGGCAAAATATGCTGTGTAACGTAAGTACATTGTAGTACAGTGTAATGCTGGCTGCTGTATGTAGAAATTATTTTACACATGAGCAATACATCAGCAGCGATTTCTGACACTTTGTAATCTGTTCAGTGTTGCATCGTAGCGGAACGGTGTCACATAAGGTCAGCCCCCTGGACTCCGATATGACCTGGGGCTGGTGCCAATGTTTTGATATAAACAGACCTTTTTTAACATCCACATTCGTCCCTGGAGCGTGTGCACTTGCTTGGGCTTGCTCTTGAAACTTGACATGGTGACAGGATTGATGGTTTTGTGTGTATGGAAAGGATAGTGGAGTGTGGTCCCTTCCTATATTGTCAGTACGAGACCTTATCATTTCTGATGGTAGACATGGGTCTAGATCTGCAGTTGTGTGTATGGAAAGGATAGTGGAGTGCGGTCCCTTCCTATATTGTCAGTACGAGACCTTACATTTTCTGATGGTAGACCTGGGTCTAGATCTGCAGTTGTGTGCATGTCTGGATCTCATATACACCTCACATTATTAGCATTCAGTTTTATGGCATGTATAATGGGATCATTTTTGCGTTTAGGTCTGATCCAGACTTAATAACGACAGTCAATTTACGCACATGGCATACGTAAATCTGGCTATGGGAACGCGCTGCGCATCTGCGTGGCAGATGTTATGCAGCGTAACTGTGATCTAACTTGTACATAACTCTGTATAATAGGGCGTGACATCCCTACGCAATCCAAAAATACGCATTGTGGTTGCAGGGGGCATTTAAATTGTACAGTGTGGGCTGGGTTATGCACTTATGTACAACAAGGCATTACGTACGCACAGAGATACGCAAGAAAACGTTAAGGCAGGGTTCTGAACACGTAAGTCAGCTAAGTTCCGTATGTGCCAGGGGGAGTGCATGATCCTCCGTAGTGAGTAACTTCGGTACGCTTGTGTACGTAAAACCATCTTAGGTCTAGATCAGTCCCACTGGTGGTAATCAGGGAATTCTTGTGATGTCATTATTACACAGCCCGTTAATGCCAGATAGTGTATGCTAACCTTATGCTTCCTATTTTCTTTAGCACATGATAAGAAGAAATGGGAAGAGTAAATTACATGGGAAGTTATAGAAGAATGATTTGAGTAGATGTAAATTGCATAGAGCCCGGAGGGTGGTGTTAAGCAGGGTACACGCTGGTCTTTTCAGCAGACAATATTTCCAATCACAAAATCAATAGACTGTTTCACCAGAAATCTCACCAGTGTGTACTGTTCCAATATCTTGCAATAGACACAGTACACACCTGCAAAAAGCAAAAGATATTTTTCTGTGGTTGATCTGGCTTCAAAAGATCACAGACCATTTTAAAAGATTTTTGAGCATCTTTGGATAGTACTGGTGGGAGTTCCCACACCGATGGCTCTCATTGCAAAGTAGACCGCCGAAACTGAACTTATTTAGAATGACAGCCATTTTAGATTTATTTTTTTTAATAAATGGGTGAGTATACAATCGGCATACTCACCCATTCCTTTTCAGAAGCGCTGCCCACCATTGAGTAACCTCTCCAGGGACTTTTAGGCTTAGGATCTGGGGATGGGTATGTAAGGGT
Organism: Limnodynastes dumerilii; assembly: GCA_011038615.1. Taxonomy (NCBI): domain Eukaryota; kingdom Metazoa; phylum Chordata; class Amphibia; order Anura; family Limnodynastidae; genus Limnodynastes; species Limnodynastes dumerilii. The sequence continues at coordinate 64,624 of WWET01002672.1, read as the reverse complement.
TAGGGCCATGGAAGGGGGGGGGCTTAGGGTTAGGCTGCAGGTAAGAGAGACTGTGGGAAAAGGGGGGATTAGGATCAGGCTGCAGGGAAGGGAGGGTTAGGGTAAGGCTTATGGAGCGGGTAGGGGAAAGAATGCTTACTTACCTTTCGGAGCACCGTGTTCGGTGTTCCAGGGATCGATTGATATGCCTCTTCGAGGCATAAGTAAAAGTTTTCCCACCCAGTTTGAAAATGGCTGGGAGCGAACAGCCCTATCAAAATAGGGCCATTCGCAATGGAGACCCACACCCGGACAGTACACACTGGTAAGATATCTGGCGAAACTGTCTTTTATTTGTGTGATTGAAAAGATTGCCTTTCGAAAAAGCTCCAGTGTGTACCCAGCCTTAGCGTGTTCAGAATTGAATTACAAGGGAAACTGTTTTATAATTCTGTAATTTCTAATAGATGGTTCAGGAACATTAAAAGCTGGTTATGAGAAATGTTTTACATGTGAGTGCTCAAGTAAGAGTATATATGTTAAACTAATGCACTATTATAAAATGATTATTACAATGATAGTGTATAATACATTTTTGTGTTCAGCTTACGGGTTTTTTTTTTGTTTTTTTGTAGCCATGAAAATGATTCAGATGTAAAGAAATATTAATATTTTTGCCTATCTGCATGAAAACTCAACACTGAGTTCGTTGAAAAAAAAGACTTCCCATGTGTAGGTCACTTCGTTACTGTGTTAGTCACTGTCTGTATGCAGCAATGACTCGATTGGAAGAGGCAAACGGAGAGGTCAACATGCATTCATCTGTCCGATATCTGGGCTACTTGGCCAGGATAAGTTTACTAGTGGCCATATGCATGGGTCTTTATGTTAGGTGGGAACAGACGGCAGACACTTTGATATTAGTAATATTTATCCTGGGTCTTTTCATCCTTGGAATTGCAAGCATTCTCTACTACTATTTTTCCATGGAATCAGCAAGTTTAAGCCTTTCTAATCTTTGGTTTGGATTTCTTCTTGGCCTCCTTTGTTTTATTGATAATTCAACGTTCAAGCAGAATGCTAAAGAAGATGCTACAATATATTTACTCATTTCCTCCATAATCATAAGAACTATGTGTGCGCTAGTGGAGAGGATTTGTGGCTATGTCCGCCATCGACCCACACTGCTGACCTCTGCTGAATTTCTGGAAATGCTTGGCTTTGCAATTGCCAGCACCATCATGCTGGTCCAAAAGTCTATTAGTATCATCTTACTTGTCACTGCACTAGCATTACTAATTATTGATCTGCGAATGAAATCCTTTCTAGCGATTCCAAACCTGGTGATTTTTGCAGTCCTGACACCTTTGTTGTTTTTCCCATCGCTACATATTCCAGTCAATCCATATGCCTTGTCCTGCTTTTTTTGCTGCATCATTAGTGAACCACTGCTTGATGTCTACTTCAGTGGTCTTTCTGTCACAGAGCGATGGAAACCATATCTATATCGTGGCAGAATTTGCAGACGGTTTTCTGTCATTTGTGTTGGGTTGATTGAGTTATTTTTTTTTGTATTGGCAGCCTTTAAACTGAGAGATTTAAATCTTTGGTATTTTGTCATTCCTGGCTTTTCCATCTTTGGTATTTTCTGGCTAATTTGCCATATTATATTTTTGATCACTCTTTGGGGCCTCCATACAAAGCTGAACGAATGCCATCAAGTATATTACTCACACAGATCAGACAACAGCCTGGACAGAGTTATGGCCTCAAAGGGAATGCGCCATTTCAGCCTAATTTCAGAGCGTTTGGTGTTCTTCAGTCTCCTGGCCACTGCAATTCTTGGTGCTGTTTCATGGCAGGTAAGCACAGACTATATCAGAAAATACTTTCATTGTTTTTAGTATCCACCAGCCCTCTAAAAATCAGCAAGAAACAACGGACCTGATTCACACTTAAGAAGCTGCGGCTTCTTAAGCGCGCATCTGAACGAAATGACCTACAGCGCATGCGTAGTAGGTAATTTATGCTATCTACGTAGCCGATAGGCACGTAGATAGTGTAGGCACTGTCTTTACAGACCGCACGCAGCGTAACCTATAAAAAGAGGCGGTGTAATGCCACCTTGGGGCGTTATTAGTCAGAAGTGGTAGGGGGGAGGCATTTAGATTAGCTGGGAAGGGCGGGTGGGAGGCGGAGAGGTGCAGGGTCCGTACGGACATTGCACGGAGATATAAGGTAGCCCTATGGCACTCGTAAGTGCCATACGGTACCTAAAAACAGGGATCGGGTCGGGGGATGGAAGAGTGAGTTAGGTGCGGATCTACACGCACCTAACTCACTCCTAAGTGTGAATCAGGTCCAACATTTTTTATTCATGTGTAATAAATCTGTTTTGGCTTAATTTATTAAAATGACAGATAATGCCTCTGGTTATTGCCACCATTGCTTCTTCCCTAAATTTTCTCTACCCCTGTGATTCTTACTATGGATTAAGATTGTTGTTATGTTTTGTTTTTATGATTGACTATTTACATTTTAACATTTGTTTACATTGCAGCCATCCAATGGAATCTTTATGAGTTTGTTTCTAATTGTATTGCCTCTTGAGTCAATGGCACATGGATTATTCCATGAACTTGGCAACTGTTTAGGAGGTACTTGTATTGGATATGCAATTGTTATCCCCACTAATTTCTGCAGGTATGTGGTTTTTTTACACAAGAAATGTTTTGTCGGGTGCGGAAATATAGAAATCTGGTCCCTATTGCAAGGGCGCCACATCTGCCCCTCCATCCAGCACTTTGAGTTGCTAGGTTTATAAAACTCTCTGTTATTTTCTTGTTTCACTGTCAAAATATCATAAATATTAGAGTTTTTTCAGTGGAAAGGTGGGTGAGATAACTACTTTAGGTTAAAATAAAAACAAATATTTTGTATAACCAGATTTCACTTACAGCACATGTTGTTTGTTTTATTTTTAAATTAGCCCAAATGGACAGCCCATGTTGCTTCCACCAGAACATGTGCAGGAACTGAACATGCGCTCAACAGGAATGCTAAATGCTGTCCAGAGGTTCTTCGCATCCCACATGATAGAAACCTATGGTTGTGATTACTCTACAAGTGGCCTTACGGTTGATCACCTGGAATCTAAGCTGAAGTCTTTTCTGGAGAGGAGAACTTCTGATGGTCCCAGACATGATACCTACATAATATATTACAGCGGGCACTCCCACAATACTGGAGAATGGGCTTTGGCAGGTATGGTTTTAAATGACCTGACTGAGCTGGTACCGACTTGGTTAGACTAAGCAAGGAGACATCATGCAATGTGGCTAGGATATGGCATATTTTCATCAAGCTCTTCCCATATAGTGCAGTCTGTACATTCACATGTGCAATGCATATGCATCTGCAATGCGTGTTCACAGTGCATAACTATTCAGCTGAATATGAAAGGTGTGTGTTGGCAAAAGGTCTTATCACATAATGTCTCCTCGCTCAGCCATGTGCAGTGAATTAGATTATTACAGTTATTATTGTGACATAAAATTTGCTCATTCTATGTATTCTGTGTAGTAAAATATACACATTTTATCTGGTCCATACCTCGGGATGTGCTACAGTCCCAGGACCCAGAAATGAAGGGGGCACCAGTGAGATACTATTTTAGGCAAATTTTTGTTTAGGAGGTGTACATTTCCTTCTTGTCCTTGGCACTAAGATGGCTAGTTACAAGTCGGACTCTATAGGCAGTTATATAACATTATGATTGTAATTAATTTAAGACACGTATAAGCAACATGTGATGATCCCCCTCTTTCTCCTTCCCTTTCTCTCTTCCCAAAGGATGCTTTGGCCAAGATTTGTTTTGTTGAAACCATAAGAACGGCACTCCATATAATTTGCAGTAAAAATGCTCACCCTACTACAGTAGTAAACACTACATGTTTTTCTGGTGATTGACCCTACTAAGACTCTGAGTGCTGCCCGTTAGGATGATATATGAGAATCTCATTGTAGCAGGGTGGCATATGGTATATACCCTATATATAGTCACTATATTCAGTCAGGACCTAAACAAGTATATTCTATCATCGATAGACCTTTACAAAAACAATGAACTTGTTCCTGCAGTTGCTAAGAGGCATTTCTATAAGCACTGTTGCTTCCAATGCAAATGCACTGCTTCCTTAAAACAAGAAGATGGGAGAGCTAGGCACCACATACAAATAAAATATTAATAGCAACCTAATGTTAATTGGCTTGCTGCAACATGGATGTCTTCTTGGAACTTATGTGCAAAATTATTCTGTGATAATTTCTTATACTACTGGGTCCCTCTTAAAATTATAAAAATGTGGGGGGTTGTTGAGAATGGTGGGGTACTATTGTTTTATAACCAGTTGAACAATGTATCGGCAGAGTAATAACAATGGCAGACGCTTGAAGATTAATCAACAATAATAAGCAAGTAAAATGCTTCACCATGTTGCTGATTTATTAGAAACACTGGAACATTGGTTTCTGTAACATATAACAGGTTTCAGAGATCAAGTGCCAGATTTACTAAGCTGCGGGTTTTGAAAATTGGAGATGTTGCCCATAGCAACCTGATTCCAGCTCTCACCTATTACATACTAGGTAACGTCAGCTAGAATCTGATTGGTTGCTATGGGCATCTTCAATTTTCCAAACCCGCAGCTTAGTAAATCTAGCCCCTGGTGAAAGCATGTAGCACTGCTATCTCCAACTTATTTTTGCCTACCTTCACTTACAGTAATATTTTGTAAAAAAAAAAAATATATATATATATATAGCTAATTAAACTAAAGAAAACTGGTCTTGATAGACCTTTAAATAAAGGTATTCCCATGTAATTAAAGCAATTGTCATTTAATTAACAAACATCCTCCTATCATGAAGTAGTGAAAGAGTTATCTTTTTCAGTACTAGTCTCATAATAAAATAAGCATCCTCATTAAGTATATATGTATATACAACATAGAAAAGCTGTGTATTATTTATACTATTATTTTGTGGACAAATTTATTTGTAAATAAATTATCTGCTTATGCGTATTAAGTTTACTATTTGCTATTTTGATTTAGTCCAGAACACAGAATGTCATGGGTGGAGTTCACAATTCCTTTATTTTCTTATACAGGGAGTGAGACATTGCGGTTTGAGACTCTATTGGAATGGTGGAGAGAAAAAAACAGTGCTTACTGCTCCCGTCTTATTATTGTGCTGGATACAGAAAGCTCCCTGCCCTGGGTTAAAGAAGTTCGGAAAGTTGGTGATCAATATATCGCCGTCCAAGGTGCAGAAATGACCAGGGTTGTAGATATTGAAGAAGCTGACCCACCACAGTTGGGGGATTTTACTAAGGAATGGGTGGAGTACAACTGCAACCCTGAGCACAGTATTAGTTGGTCTGAGAAGGGGCGTACTATTAAGGCATCATATGGCGTGTCAAGGCATTGGAGTGACTACACCTTGCATTTACCTACTGGGAATGATGTAACCAAACACTGGATGATCTACTTCCCCCGTGTTACATACCCACTTGTTCACCTGGCAAACTGGTGTGGAGCACTCAACATTTTTGGGCTTTGTAAAGTTTGTTATAAGTGTTTGAAAAGATTAAAAATGAATTGGTTTCTTCCCGCAGTTCTTGACACAGGTCAGGGCTTTAAGTTGGTTAGATCCTAGTTATCATCCACAATGGGCTACAATTTCTTTATTATAATTTTAAGTATATTTACAGATTATATATCTATCTATATGTAAATGTTTAAAGAGAGGTTTGTCACCTTGTGTGTTGGAAGGAATAATTCACTCATTCAGCAGAGCACTGCTTTGTTATATCCATATAGCTTTTCCATTGCAGTACTTTAGCATTTTGAAATTTGTTACTGAGATACATTTGTGTGTATATGTATAGACATACAAGTATTCAATATGCACCTTGCACAAGTGTGGGAATGCATATCTTTTCTAATGGTCTAGAGCAATGCTTGACAAGCTCTTTTTTTCAAAAAACAAATTTATGTGGACAATTATGTGTCCATATCTTTTATAGTTAGCCAAAGCATACATTAGCTTGTATCATATCATTTACATTGGGAACTCTGCAGACGTGTGTATAAATGTCACAGCTCATTATCAATACGTTTAGTAAACTTTGGTCATTTTATGTTCAAAGCAGCACTGTGCAAAATAGTAGCCGCAAAAGCCTTTTACCAAACCCATTAATTTATTAATCGCAATATAACATCAGCAATCAAGCATGGGTGATGACAAAACTTTATATCTCTGGGAAATTAAAAAATATATAAAAATATATATTTATTACATAGCAGAGATGATACATGTATTAAATGTAAAGTAATTGTTTTTATTTTTAAAACTTTTATAGAATGGCAGCAATATGCAGCAAAACAGCATCTTGCCTGCACTTAGAGATATAAGCAATGAATAAAGTGGATTCTTAACTCTTTCCGTTCTGGGGAGGCGAGAGGAAAGATTAATGAAATATGCCTTGCCAATCCTTCAGCACAGACGGGTAACAGAACATTCTGAATGTCCATTTAAAATACGCAAAATTGAATTCACTTAGAGTGCACTTTGGGTTAAATACCGCAGAACAGATATCTATTCCTGCAGAGATACTTTGTACATAACAAATGTATTTATTTCCATGTTTTTTGTAACTTAACTGTACACTGAAATACAGAATAAAGCTTATCTTTTTTTTTTTTCAAATTGTATGCTTACGGATATTAAGATTTTTATTCTTTCATACTGTATGTAAACATTAAGTTGCCAATAAACATTTATAACTACAAACTTTATTTGTGACTGTTCATGTTTCTATTAATTACCCTTATTAAAATTTTATTGGGTGAAGGAGTCTAAGAAACTGTTGAAAGTCATTCATATCTGCTCAGAAACAGTTATTTACTGTCAAATCTGTATTAATACAGTAATCTGTGAGAAACTACAAGGGGGATATAGACTGCATAGGTGCATAGACTGGAATCAGCTCAGAGTGTGTTTTGGCTGTGAGTATAAAGAATTAAATTGTCTCTATGGGACGATAACTCTGAACTTGCAGCATTACATGTTCCCCCTTGTTTGTCATTTTATAGGTTGTACTAGGCAGAAGACTGCTTGAAAAGATGCTGCAGAGTAAAGCACAATAAGGTTTATATGCAAATAATAAGTATGGACCTGATTCACACTTAAGAATCTTCTTAAAATAAGAACTTAAAGTCACTCCTGGGCAAAACCATGTGGATTGCAGGGGGGAATAAATTTAATTGTATTCTTTGCATGCAGGGATATATCTTTGAATTGCTTACTGCACACATATACTGACCAGCTTTACTATTACACTGTAATACCGCGTTCACATTACCACTGTCTAAAAAGCTGGCTTTTTAGGCAGTGGGCAGAATTTTGAAAATTTCATAGTGGTGCGTTCAGACTGAGCTGAAAGCACCGGCTTTTTTATTTTATTTTTTTTTATTTATTTTTTTAGAAGCCGGCAGCAGGGAAAATAGCCGGCTTTTTGGCTCAATCTGAACGCAAAAAGCCGGCTATTGAAAAAGCCGGCAAAAACCCTTCTTTTTAGCCGGGTCTAAGACCCGGCTAGAGAGACCCAGGGTTAGCGTTCAGATTGCAAAAAAAAGCCGGGGTTTTCATGAAACCCGGCAATTTCATGAAAACCCCGGCTTTTAGGTGGTAATGTGAACGGGGTATTATTAGATTTTTGCTTTATTCAATGAAGTGAAATGATTGCATTTAAAGAGGATAAATTAAATGATTTACTTGGGATTTAGGCATTTGATGGAGAGAATTTTAAGACTTTACAGACATATATCACACTATGAAAGGAGCTGGAGATGTTTTAGCATGCCAAATGTATAGTAGGGACAGAATATTAATGGAAGTAAAGGTCTTGGATTCACACTACCGTATAGCATATACTTCCATAGTTTACTGCGCATGCGTGGTAATTTTTTTTACGTAATCTTCGTATCTTTTTGTTACATAGATTGCGTGTATGCGGTCTTTAAGACCGCATATACGGAAAGATACGTAGATTACGTAAAAAATTTACTACGCATGCGCAGTAGCAAAAAACGGTAAACTATGGACGTATATGCTATACGGTAGTGTGAATCCGGCCCAAAGTTTGCAGTCAGTCCATAGGATTGCCCAAGGGCTACAGAGGTTAAGGTTTCAGCTTTGATACTAATTTAGTGCTTCTAAATACTTGTATTTTCCAGAATTGAGTATTTTGAAAGAATGAATCTTGTTTTCTGGTTTCTTAATGGACAACAGCTACTCTTCATTGCATTTGATCATTGGTCTTTTAATGAAGCTTTAAATGTTGTTTACATTGTCTATTTGGCTCTTTCAGTGGAGGGGAGGTTGAAGCTTGCTACATTCATATAATGTACATTTAAGTTTGTAAATATGACAAAATATTTCATATGAATTTTTATATTTTGTAACATACTCAACGCAAAATAATTATTTAAATCCAGCTATGTTTTGAGTGACAGACTGATTGATTAAAATGTTTGGGTGATACCTGATGTCCATGACCTTATTTCCATTTTATAGGTCACAGGAGACTTCTGTGTAACTACTCTTCCCATGTCCATTCCTAAGTTAATGCTGCCAATGGCTGATGTTATAAATAGGACTGTATTGCTGCATAATAGTACATATGTCAGGATGCTTGTTAAACAGAAGTCATCATGTTCAAGAAGCTAGTAAAGGTGTCAACGAAGGAATTGAGCCCCAAGTCTGGTTGGAATTCTACAACATACACAATAAGAGAAACAAAAGCAATAATAGTAATACAATTCTAATTTTTTTTATATGCTAATAGATCTTGTTTTCCTCTAGGACATGCATGTTCTGCAATTTCTGTTTCTTAATTTCTTGTTAACTGGAAGCTTGTCTCCTTTCCATGGTCTGTAAAATGAACATACAAAGTAGCCTTTAGTTTATTCAAGAAGCAAAGGTTCTCTCTATCTGTAATCATACCTCCTATCCAAATCTAACCCATCTTATTATTTACTTAATGCTATTATTTTTTTTTACAATATATTTCCATTTGAAAAATCTAAGCCAAAGGTGATAAAATGCATACAGGTAAAATAATAATAATCTTTTGAATATAATCACAAACATCAATAAAAAGAAACTTGCAACGTAGTAAATATGGATATTTTATATTATAATTTTTTGCACTACTACTCAGAGCTTTTTGCCCTGACTGCACTATTAAACACACAAGTTTTGCACTATTAAACCCATGGTTTGGCGGTGAGAACGACCCTTTTACGGCAGGGTGGCTTTCTACCAGCCATTTACAACATTCCACAGCCAGTGACTTTCAGTATCTCAGGACTCAAAAAAACACCTGTATGTGGAATCAGAGATGGGTTTGGATAAGGGTAATATAGAAGGAAAAGCAATGTTGGAAAAAATGCAGGTATGTTCGTAGAGCCAGATAGGAATTTGGCCCCTGCCTCTATTGAAAATATCAATATTTCAAAATAAGTCTTCTTTCTATCCCCTACTGCAGAATAATAGTGTGATTGATGCATTTTTATAGAGCACTTTAGGAAACTCTACCAATTTACAATATTAATCTCTCTAATCTGGAACATAAAGCATTAAAGAATTGATAGAGGATCAGACATTAATTATAAAGATGACCAGTAAGGGTGAAGTGGAAGGATGGTTATCTGATGAAAAGTACAACAATCTAAGCCAACTGACAATTTTTCTAAATCTCTCGACACTCTTTTGACTAAGCCTACGATTAAATGTGTTATGTCCAAAAATGAATATCATTTTTAATATTTTCTTTTACCAGATACCCAGGAATACTGTCAACTCCCCAAAACTAACAAAACCATTATTGATCCACCTAGCCTCCCTATTAATTCAAGTATTAATTAACTAACAGACACAATTTAAGTCCCTCTCATCTTATTTACAAGATACCACTCAATTTTTGCAGCTCCAATATAGAATGGAAATCCTACATGGGCCTTTTTGAAGGTACACGTATGTGGGAATGACCTGGACGCACACCTGGTTTTATACTGTTGATACATCTATATGTTCCTCATATGGCATGGCATATCCGAGTCGATCCAGCAGTTTGTAGATAGTCTTAAGGCCAATAAATTTAATTTAACATTTAAATGTGATTTCCATTCATCTGCTTTCAACTTTTTGGACATCACATTGCAAGTTATAGATGCTAAATCAGCACATGTATATATGCGAAACTAGCTTTATAGAATATTCCAGTAATCATCAAAAGAGTTGCTTGAGCAATATTCCGAAGAGACAACTGATACGCATTAGGTGCAATTGTACTTCTGTTGAGATTTTTAAATCACAAGCTACTACTCTGCTAACTAGTTTTTAGAGAGAAAATGTACCCAATATTGGAAATAACATGTTGAAGAGGATGTTCTTTCTATAGATAGATGATTTATTACATTATAATACAAAAGTAAAGAAGGGTGAATATTCAAGAATAAAAAGGATAAACATTTATCATTTGTTTCCAAATTTAACAGTTGTGCAGATCTAATCTCGATAAATTTATTTTGCTGTTCATACCAATAAAATGTTTTACTTTTAATACAGTTGAGCTTAATCAAAGCATTCAGTCAGGTTGTTAATTTCATGCTTCTATACTTACATATAAAGGTTTATTGTTCATATCTACCTGAAATATCTAGTAAATATCTATTAACCTAAGTTGGGTAATTAAAGATAGTTAGACCACTTTGAATGACTCATCTCAGCAGTACCTCTCAACTTTTCAATAAAGTGGAGTGAACCCTAAACCTGCCTGAGAAATGCCTTGACGGGAAATACCAACAAACTCTTTGGTCCATAAAACAAATTTGACAAAATGTGGCATTTGACAGGCGTGGCTTAACTTAGAGAATAAATAAGCAAATATTAACTACAAATGCCTTCGCTGAGAAAATGTAAATGTTAAAGATCTTTGAAAAAAAATAATGTCCCAAGATTCACAGAAATACAAAAACACGGAAGTAAAAAAAAAATATTTATTAATAATTGGTGATAATAATGATAGCGGTAAAGGCTACCCTGTGGTAACTGGATGATTTATTGGTAGTATGTTGCTATGACTGTCAGGAGTAACTGCAGTGAGAAAATATGATTGGTGAACAGGTTACTTTTATCCACACAGTGGCTTAAATGTACTAATTGGATACCTTTTTCTGGGTCAGCTAATAGACTGCTGTAGTAAGGGAAGGCTTCAATAATCAACAATAAACAATGAGTAGACTTACTCAATTCGAAGATTTTTTCACCGCTTTAAAGATAACTGATTAGACATTTTCTGTTTTCCAACATTTTGGAAGACTAATTAAATTTCTGTTCCATAAAGCTAGCAAAAGTCTGCACTGCAATATTCAATCATGGCTTCATTATCTATTTGAGTTAAAGATGGATTAATAAATAATGGATTATTTTATGCTGCTTTCCTTAAATAGTAAATGCTTGAATTGTATGAAGACATATTGTCTCAGAAACATCCTGCAATCAAGTATGTATCATTTTCGTTTTTCTTCATTAATGTATTTGACATAGCACTTCATAGCAATGATTATACTTTCCCTTGTAAACATCTTATTTTATATAAACAGCTGTGTTTATACATCCATGAATTTCCTATTTCATTATAAGGTTGTCATCGTGCTGTGTGTGAGCGATAGGCAGTCCCAGGCACCATGGCTACCAGCTGGCACTGGATGTTCTACTATAATAAAACTATTAGTCAACTAGCATTGAAACAACTTTTTGTTTAGTTGGTTGTTCTTTTTTATTTTGTTTTAAGATGCCAGGACAGTTTATATCAATACACATGTGGACATAATGAAAGGTATATTTGTATGCATTTAAAGGATTTTGCATTTAATTGTAAAGAAACAATTTGAATATTTGCAGCTGAGCAGATTTACGCTACAGTTTAACTTTAACACAAATAACTTTTCAGTTAGGTTTAAACATCTGCCCGAGCATGCGCAGTAAGTACAAACGGACGTTTTTACGCTTATGACCAACGTAAAAACGCACACGAGCGTAGGTCTGGATCAGGCCCCATGTATCCAAGAATAATTAGGTAAAGTTCGTTGCACTAGATTGCCTCAGAGGATCAACCGCTGCTCCCTTTAGAAAGCCCGATCCTTGTCCGGCTTGTAAAACATCTGAAACATAAATCAATAGAAGGGGTGCATCTATTGATTGAATCACAATCTCCAAGACAGATAACAGTGACCATAAACTGTGTACCAGATTAAAAGTGAACCGCTTCTTAGGCTGGTTCAATACAAGCAAGTGAGAGATTACAGCTCTTAACGGATCCACAACAGTCCCCGGCGTCCCGGCAAGTGGGCTGAAGATCTTCCTCCACGTGGATGGTGACAGGCAGTGAACAACACAATGATTTCGGAGGAATAATTAAGTCCAGACCCTACGCGTTTTGTCAGAGCATCTTACGTTGCGCGTTACGTCAGCGCGTAGGGGCTGGACTTACTTAGTCCGAACCCATTGTGTTTTTCACCACTCGTCACCATCCACGTGGAGGAAGATCTTCAGCCTACTTGCCGGGATGTTGGGAAGCCGGGGACTGCCGTGGATCCATTGAGAGCGGTAATCTCTCACTTGCTTGTATTGAACCAGCCTAAGAAGAGGTTCACTTTTAATCTGGTACACTGCTTATGGTCACTGTTATCTGATTTATCTAGATTTTAATAAAAACGAAACTGCACTACGGAGTGCCCCTTCTATTTATTTATGTTTAACATTATAAATTAGTTTATAACTAATGGATAACAAACATTATTCTTGAGAAAGCTCCTAATTTCTGATTAGTTTTTGTTCAGATTTGTGATTATCTATCGTACAAGGAGGCTTTTGGTTGGCCTTTCCAGGGGAGGAACATATTCTATGGTTTTAGAGTCAGGACCAAAGTCTTGAAGGACCAAGTCCTTCAATGTCTTTTCTGAGTGACTCAGAAAAGACATTAAAGGGTGGCTAATGGCAGAAAGAGAAAAATAAAACTGTGTTCATGTAATTCCAAGTAAATCCATGGTGAACAGATCCTAAGACAGTGTTGGCTAACCTGTGGCACTCCAGGTGTTGTGAAACTACAATTCCCAGCATGCTTTGTCAGGTATCCACTATGCTTTTGCAGTTGAGGAATGCTGGGACTCGTAGTTTCACAACACCTGGAGTGCCACAGGTTAGCACACCCTGTCCTAAGATATCCACTTTTAAGCATTACACCTCTTAAATGGCATGAGGGCTGTATAATGTGTATTGGTCATGACACTGATGACTTAACAGAACTATCTAGACCCTGCTTGTTCACTTATTTTATTATTATTAACATTTATTCATACAGCACCATAAAGGCTCCGTAGTACCATACAGGTAATGTACAAGCATAGACATAACATGAATAGTGAGTAAATGTAAACACGACATACAGGTTTTTACAAGTGTTGGCACAAAAATAAAACAACATGACAAAGATACAAAACAATTCAAGTAGAGGGGGCAGATATAAGACTAGATTAGGTGGAGAACAAGAGGATAGAGGGCTCTGTTTATGAGAGTTTATAATCAAACTGACTTATGTATTTAAAAAAAACCTTGGATTTTAAAGGGAAACACATCTAACATTTTGTATTGTTTGTAATTACCTTGTAAAAAATGTCACTTATTTTGCAATTATTTATAAATTATATCATTGTTTTGTTTTTATTACAAAATTATGCTAAACTAGCTGCCTGTATAATAGAATAAAAAAAATGAGAGTTGTTATGTAAACAGTAAGATGTATAAAATTGCAGCTGGTAATGGTTGAGATGGGAGTGATAATTTTTTTTGTATACAAAGTAACAAACATTAAGCAATGTTGATCTTTTTTTATGATCATATACAAAATGACTATATTTTTTTATCACCTTTAGGACATGTTCTAATTACAAACTGTTCTGAAAATTCTGCATACTTATCTTAATCCAAGAATGTATAGACACAACCTATCAGATTATCCCTTATTATTAATTACAACACATTTCTATCAGGATACCGGATATTAATATTGATAAAAGTATGTAATTGTGACTTACTTGTTATACATTCGTGCAAAAGACCCTTTTTCAAAATGTCTTGTTTCAAACACCTAGTACATAAAATAATAAAACATTTAAGTATGTTTTGAAATATACAGTCTTGCTCAAATTTCATTTGGCTTGAGAGTTTAACTAGTCCCTCGAGTTAATTAATTTGGTTGTATGTGGAATTTAGGATAATTGTAGAGTATATACTGTATGCTTTAATTTCCCTGCTTCTAAGATAGTTGTGTTTGCATGCTGGATAAATCCTGAGATCCCATTTTCCATGAAGGCAGGCAAGATCATGGGTAATATTTAGTGTTCTATAAAATAAGGTAACTGTGCTCATGCTTGTAACGGGAATGCAGTTGCCAGTACAAGAGACCCTATTTCGACAATTATATAGCCAGCAGCTGAACTGTAACTGTAGTACCTGTTCTCAATATCAAGGAGAGAATGGGGACAACTGTAAAAAACAGCACCTACTATACCCAGAAAACTAGCAGGCAAGTGGTGTCTGAGATGGTTAAACAGCACACACCTGAATAGAGACAGAGTAATTGTGGACTTTAAATATTCTAAATTTATTTTCAACATAGTTAAAAAATAGTATCTCAATAGATTGATGAAAAGGCGAAATATCAACAGAATATTAGTAAACTTGAAAGCAGATCATACTGCAAAAAACATCAAACAAGGAAATAGCAGACATAAATACACATGGAGGTTCAATATGGCCCTAATCTAATGAGAAGGGACTTACCCTAGTAACAGCCTAGTGGCCTCAATTCCGTACAAACATCAAATTACATGTGTTCAGACAAAAATAGTAGAAATTCTGTGCAGTACGAGGCAGTATTCAGGAACGCGTTTCTCCTCAGCAGCGCCTTTGTCAAAGGTGCTGTTTTTAAACCTCAGCTGGGGATTAAATACTGGAAATAACCAATCGGAGCTTAGATTTATAAGTACACCTGATAAAATCAGAACCAGATGACTATGAGTAAAAACATTGTAATAAAAACAATAGCAAACAACCGGTAGCAATGTGGACCAAGATATTAAACAGTATTCACAAAAAAGAAACATTTATGACATATTTTCATTTAAACCGTGAGGTGATACACAATCTAATAAATATATCCACATTGTTTCTTTACACAAGAGTAGCTGATTCAAGTCGCCACCTCCGGAAACCATGTGGATTGGCATTGTGTACTTTTAAGAATTTTTTTGCATCTGGCATTAACATTTTACATTTGTCCCGATCGGAAGCTGTGTTCCAAATTGATCTAATATGTTCCTGAAGGCGCTGTTTTAAAGGTCTGACTGTCTTCCCGACATAGCTTAAATTACATTTGCACATAAGGCAATAAACAACCCACTTTGTTTCATTTTATACATCTTACTGTTTACATAACAACTCTCCTTTTTTAATTGTATTATACAGGAAGCAAATTTAGCATAATTTTGTAATGGCATGAATCATATCAACATATATGTAGACTTGCAAAAATTTTTTCGCAAGGTTACAATAAAAAGACATTTTGCTTTGCAACAGGAACAAGAAAAAGTTGAAATCTCAAGGGTTGAATAAATACCCAAAAAAACAAGATTTTCAAAGTGAAATCTGTTTTTAATCCTAGTTTTAATAAAGAATGCTTCATAGAGTCATTTAACAAAATGGTAACTATGGATCTTAAAAAATTGGAAGCAAAACAGCAAAATAAAAATAGATATAAATATAAAAATAACATGACTGTGGCAGAAAAAAGAGCAATTAAAAATCTTCAAGATAATCCTTTAATCATAATTAAACCAGCTGATAAAGGCAGAAGCTTAGTCATTATGAACACGGTTGACTATGAAAAGGAAGCACTAAAACAGTTAGAAGACATAGAAACATACTGTCCTCTAAACAATGACTCCTCCTTAAAAATATTGGAAAAATATAATATTATGTTTAACAAACATTTTCGTCTAGGTGCTTTCAATTATGACTTATTTGATTTTTTACAAATCATTTCTCCTTCCATTCCCGCCCTGTATCTCCTACCAAAGGTCCATAAAGATCCTAAAATACCACCAGGGAGACCGATAGTTGCAGGAATAAATTCAGTTACCTCAAAACTATTGGAGTACATTGACTCCATTTTGCAACCATTGGTGACAAATACAAAATCATACCTTAAAGACACCTTGGTTGCTATAAAAAGGTTTGAAAACATCAGCTGTAACCAAAATACTTACCTGGTAACGGCAGATGTCACATCCCTCTATACCATCATTACACACTCAGATGGTATATAGGGGGTTAATAAATTTCTGGATCCACAACAGATAGTTATGAAATGAATTCATTATAGAAGGTATACGTTTTATTTTAGATAATAACTATTTCTTTTTAAAAAATATCTTCTATCTTCAGAAGAAAGGGACAGCGATGGGGGCTAAAGTAGCCCCCAGTTACGCTAACCTATTCTTGGCATCATGGGAAACAGAGGTGGTATGGACAGACTAGAGATGGGCACCTTTTCTCACACTATATTCAAGATATATTGATTATGTCATCTTTGTGTGGAAGGGTCCAAAAACAATCTTGGAAAAATTCTGCTTACATTTAAAAAACAATAGGAAAAACATATTGACTAAAAGTCAATCTCAGGTTGATATCCTGGATGAGACCATTTCAGTTGATGCTAATGGCCATCCATGTACTAACTTATTTCGTAAAACTACCGCTACGAATAAAACACCTTACACAGTAGTAGCGCACATAATACTAATGTGATAAAAAAGCATCCTGAAAGGAGAGTACTTGCGGTTGCGTAGGAATTGTTCATACAAATCGCGCTTTAAGGTCAGGACTAAGGAGTTAAAATCTAGGCTTCTGAATCGTGGCTATTGTGTTAAAATGATTAATTTCTGCCTATCATATCGTGTTGAATACCAAACGTGATAATTTGATTTATCCCAAGCGAACATAGAAAGATACAACCACAATACATTTTATTACAGATTATTGTGATCAATCGCAGGACATCCAGAGAATCTTGAACAAACATACGTTATCTGGGTTGAGGTCTGATGATGTTTTAGGTAAGGTAATAGGCTCACAAATACCTATGTGTTGGTGGCGTGTCAAAAGTTTAAAAGATAATCTTGTAACTAGTAATTTTGTATCTACACCTAAACGTAAAGTCAAATATTGTGGATGTTATGCATATGCACATGTACTGCTCGCCTGTATATTACCAATCTAATGACCGTTTTGGAAAAATTTATACATTTTCACATTTTGCAAATTGCAACACAAAGTGGGTTGTTTATTGCCTTATATGCAAATGTAATTTAAGCTATGTCGGGAAAACAGTCAGACCTATAAAACAGTGCCTTCAGAAACATATTAGGTCAATTCGGAATCCACCTTCTAATCAGGACTGTAAAAAGTTAACGCCAGTTGCAAAACATTTCTTAAATGTACACGTTGCCAATCCACATGGTCTGCGAGCATTTGGTTTAGAGAAACTTATACTTACACTGAGAGGTGGCGACTTAAATCAGCTACTCTTTTATTAGACTATGTATCACCTCAGGGTTTAAATGAAAATAGGTCATATGTTTCTTTTTTGTGAATACTGTTTTATATCTTGGTCCACATCGCCATCGGTTGTATGCTATTGTTTTTACTCATACTTATCTGTTTCTAATTTTATCAGGTGTACTTGGAAATCCTTGGAAATCCAAGCTCCGATTGGCTATTTCCAGTATTTAATCCCCAGCTGAGTATTAAACACAGCAGTTTTGACAAAGTCGCTGCTGAGGCGAAACGCGCATCAGGATCCTGAATCCTGCCTTGTACTGCACAGAACTTCTACTATTTGTCTACACAGAACTTCCAATTTTTGTTTGCACACATGTAATTTGATGTTTGTACAGAGGCATGTACTAGTAAGGGATAGCGAGGGAGGAATAGCTACGGGCCCGTATGAGTGAAAAGTGGCCGTGATCCCACTAGGCTGTTACTAGGGTAAGTTCCTTCTCATTAGATTAGGGCCATATTAGAACCTCCATGTGTATTTATGTTTGCTATTCCCTTCTTTGATGTATTTGCAGTATAATCTGCTTTCAAATTTACTAATATTCTGTTGATATTTCGCCTTTTCATGAATTGATTGAGATACTATTTTTTAACTATGTTGAAATAAAATTTAGAATTTTTAAAGTCCACAATTACTCTGTCTCTATTCAGATGTGTGCTGTTAACAATCTCAGGCACCACTTTCCTGCTAGTTTTCTGGGTATAGTCGGTGCTGTTTTTTACAGTTGTTTAGCTTAAGAGTTTTTGACCGTTTTGCTGCACCCTTTCTTTTCGGATTTATGTTATTTTGGAGCTGGTGCGGCTCCCTTGCTCTTTTTGTTAAAATGGGGAAAGGCTGCGGCGGCCTTGCTTAGACAGACATAGGGGAATACAGGGACCAGGCTGCGTCAATCTTAGGGTTAGGCTGCGGGACATAGAAGGTTATGATTAGGGTGTGGGACATGGGGCCTGATTCAGAGATTTTAAAACAGAGGAAATCTCCTGGGTTACTCCTGGGCTAAACCATGCTGATTGCAGGGGAATCATATTTAATCTGCTGCAAAGAGTATTAGAGTTAAGAGATGATGTTTCCTATCCCAAGTCTAAATAGAAATTTAAAAGTATAGCTGGTCAGTATCTGTGTGCAGTAAATAATTCAAAGATATATCCCTACATGCAAAGTATGCAATTAACTTGACTCCCCCTGAAATCAACATGATTTTGCCCAGGTGGAACTTTCCTCTCTTAG
The DNA here is from genome assembly GCA_011038615.1 of Limnodynastes dumerilii. NCBI lineage: Eukaryota > Metazoa > Chordata > Amphibia > Anura > Limnodynastidae > Limnodynastes > Limnodynastes dumerilii. Next base: position 45,609 of record WWET01002672.1, on the reverse strand, counting down.
GACCGGATCCAGACTCCCAAACGCTTTCCGTATGTGCGGGGTTCTCTCCATCCGAGAGAAAGGGGAGTGCACGCCCCCTGTCACTACCCTCTCTCGTGCGGGCTTTATGGCAGCTTACGCTGTCTGGCCATGAGTGGGTTTGCAAACATCACAATCTCAGATAAAAATAAAACTATGTAAAATGACAATACTGATAATATAGTCGTACTATCTGACTGCCAAGACATCTAAGATGTCCATTAATGTTCTCTGTGAAAGCAGGACGTTTACAAGATAGATTTGAAAATAATAAAAATTCTACCTTAAGTAATCGTGTTGATCATTGGCTGTAACAAATCCTGTATTTGATATATTTTTTAGGTGATTTATAAGTTACTTCTTTCACACATTAAAATAGTAGTTTTATTTTAAAGGTACACATTTAATAGCAATAGTAGAGCACATTACACAATGTACAGAGTTTGTGTCAGTGCATAAGCACTGTTGAATTTGTTGTGACCCATTCACCATTCACCATCCTCCAACTGCATCCCTATTGCAGCACAGGCCAGTACCATCTTCCTCTGTCAGTCTGTCCCACATGGCCATGAAGCCACACCCCTGTTGCTAATTTTTGCTTTTTTGGCCATTTTTTTTTAAATGCCAACCAGAAACCCCCTTGTGTGCGCAACTGATATAAGTAGCTTCTTATTTGACCCTCATTGCCATAACCAATATATTATATTAAATGGGAATGTTAGGGAGACTATTGGCAATATGTATTTCAAAGAGCATATTTAGTATTATTTCATATGAGTGACTATAATCTGTTCTGGGCCCAGAGTAAAGTCTATCTTCAAGTCTGTGCTCTTGGCTAGAGGAGCAGCGTAGTAGCTAGAATTTTTTGTTTCTGAACTGTCAACAAATTAACCTTAAACTTCTTTTGTTTTCTCTCCCATAAGTTTTGCACTCTCCAGCACGCCACTTATTATGGCCCTGTAGAGGAGCAATGTGCACAGCTCTGCAAGGCATTAAAATAGAAGGTTTTTTTGCACGCAGGACAATTACTGCATGCTGCAGAGACATATTAGCCAGATGTGCGTTCTATATTTTATCCCCTGCAGCACAAAATGTACAAAGCCAGTAATATAGAGGTTACATTTACTATTCTTAGTCTTTTAAAAGTGAAATATTAAATACAAGGAGCATAGTTTTGGTTTCATAGGCTGGGAAGGGTACTGACCCACATTCACCAGACCCATGGGTTTATCATTACACTTATTTCTTAGTCATATGGTAAGCTTAAAAAGACTGTCTGTCTAAATATTATATTAAATAAGTCCACACTATAAAGATGTATATTTATGTAGAAAATAGTGGTTTTATGTCTCCCTGAATTATAAACATGTTTTTGTTATTCTGGACAGAAATTATATTCCAACAATAATTCATACATTTTCAAGTGTTAACATGTAATTGTGAGTATATTAATAATGCTATTATATACATATACTATTAGACTATATTTGTATTACTAATGATCTTCCCCTCCAGCAATACAGAGGTTAATGATGCTGTTATCCACAAGAGTCCTACTAATGTGTAATGAACCATTGGTGATAAATGGAATACATCTTCCAGTAAATCAGTTGGGATTCTCCTGAATTTTTCAAGTGAACAGAAGGAAGCTGTGCCTAAAAGACCTCAAGCCAGTTGCTGAGTACTTAACGGTCTAAATATCATTATAATTGGAATCAACAAACCTTAAAGTCTTTAAGCCCTGGCTTGTTGGACACATGAGGAGATGTTATGACAGTGGTTTTTACATCAAGATTTTTCAATTTAAGTTTAAAATATAAGTATTTTCAATAATAATGTAATATGTACAGAATTTTAAACTATAATAGTCCAAAAATTAACTCAAATGCTCATCCCTCTAGCTCTTCAAACTCCACATCTGCTTCAGATCTTGCCCAGAGCTTTGGCAAGGTAGTGATGGCTAACTTTACCTTCAAAACTCCACTAGACCTTTGTTGTTTTTATTATTTTATTATTGTGGCATCCTTTTTTAAATTTATTTATTGATTAACATGTTTTTATATAGCGCTATCAAATTACGTAGCGCTTTACAGAGAATATTTCATATTCACATCAGTCCCTGCCCTATTGGAGCTACATACTAATTTCCCTAACACAGACACACACACACACACACTAAGGTTAATTTATTCAGCAGCCAATTAACCTGCCAGCATGTTTTTTCATGGAGGAGGAAATCAGAGCTACTGGAGGAAACCCACACAGACTCAGGGAGAACATACAAACTCCACACAGATTTTCTTTGTGACTATACATTGTGTATATAGACATCATAATTAGGTGGGTGGGCCTAGAGAGCGCCAGAACATTGGAATTTGTAACAAAATTCTCCATCCCCATTCTTTCCACACAGATAAGGCCTAGTCCAGGAATCAAACTCATGACCTCAGCGCTGTGAGGCACAAGTGCTAATCACTGAGCCACCGTGCTGCCTCGGATGGATAAAGATAAATGTAAATAACAATTGGTACTTGTGCACTTTACGGATCTTTATTCATCCGAGAGTAACACGGTGACACGACTGACCAATAGGGTCTCGGTCACTATGACAACCGTCTGGTGACAGGGCCGGTGGTGCTGTGGTGGTCAGAGTTACCCC
>WWET01002672.1:0-26184 GCA_011038615.1 Limnodynastes dumerilii | reverse complement strand
ATATATAAACCAACATTTGGACTCTCATTATTAGAGTTAGAACCACCATATGCAGAAAGGCTGGTGGCTTATCATATATTTGCAAATATGTGTAATGCAAATTTTTGCGTTTTATTTTATAGATAGAATGGTATATTCTGTTACTGGTTAATGATAGTGTTGCTGGGGCATTTATTTCCTTTGTTTCTGTTGCTAGATGAAAATATCAATCCTGAAATATTAACAGTTATCACTACTTTATAATAGTAGAAATAATATTCTATTATTTTTATTCCTATCACTTACTTATTATAGAACTCAGATATTCCAGGGCTTTTGAAGTCCTTTATACCTAAAAATTTATTTGAGGAACAGTTCATTTGAAAAGCCTGTAACAAATAAAAATAGTAGTAATAATTAATAATAATGATCATTCATCATGTTCATAATGAATGCATAGTTAAGCTCATTTTCTGTGATACTTTTAAACATGAGTATTGCAGAACAGGCCTAGTAATGTATCATATGGTAGATACAACTTTGGAAGTTTCCCAAGATCCATTTTACATTATTGGAGTAAATCAATGGTTTCATCCTAAATGTTATCTGTATATTGCGAGCTTCTTAGGAATGGTTGTTTCCGCAGACTATACTATAGGCTTAAGAAACTTATACCAGTAACAGCATGTAAACAGGATTGTGGATAAAATTAATTGGTTCCATTGATCGCATATTTATGATTCTTTATTGCTTATAGAATAGCATTGTATTTTGGACTTTTATGTACAATTGTATTATTAACTATTTTATACTGCAGTATTTTAAGACATAGGACCTGATCCAGACCCCCGCACGTGTTCCATACGTGCGGAAGTCTGTATGTCCGCACAAGAGACGGGAGTGAATCCCCCCTGTCTCTCCCCTCTCTCATGCGTAACAAGAATGACTTATGCTGCCATAAGGCAGCCTTAAGTCACACTTGCGGATCAGCGGTCCGTTTGACCACTGATCCGCTTGTATGTGGGTGGTGACACCCACACTGTACAACTAACATGCTTCCCCCCGCCCACCTTAGCAGGGAAGCACAGCCCCTTAGATCCTAAATGCCATTGTACAGAACTAAGTTCCGTGCGAAGGTTGTTACGTTAGTTAAAATGAACGTAATATCTGGAGGGCGCATTGCGTAAGTGGGCAATCATTCCCCTCTCTGGATACGGCCTATAGTCTTTCTATTTAAATATTATTAAACAATCCAGTGTGTTATGACTAGGGACTAGATCCAGAATTAAGTTAGAATTCATATGATAGCCTCGGGAGTTTTTCCCTCATCCTGCTTTTTCCAAGTATAGCATAACTCGTATGTTGTCTGTGTGGTCTCCACATCAATATATTGCACCGTGTATTTGTAGAAATAAATCCACCATCAATCACCAAATCTGTCTGTGGTTATAGCATCTAGGTTCTATACAGTGTTCATAATACAGTGACAGCAAGCTCATGGTACATGTGGTGAGTGTCTGTGCTGTGAGTTATCATCCCTTTTTTCCTGTAGCATACAGTTGATAGGTGTGACTCTGGCTACTTCAGTAGCATAACGCAAGCTGGTTCTGTGTCAATACAACAGAGATGTGATGAAATGAAAGATTCTTAGCATGACTGTTCATCCAATAAATTTGTAACAACAACATTTTTATTGTGTAAACCAGAATCTCTAAATAATGTTTCAGTGCCATTATTTGTAATAAAAATATATATTATATTTAGATTACTTATTTGTAATAAAAATATATATATATATTATATTTAGATTACATTAACCTTTGTCTATTACTGAAATCATGGTCACATAAACTTGGCCAATCTAGTCAGCCCGTTACACCCATCCCCCTCCTTTTTTAAAACTGCCCTACGAGCCCCTATTCGGTCTCTGTCCAGATTAACCCTGGAACCATTGTTTGGAGATATGATATTATAAAATGCCTATGTAACCTGCTTCCCACTGTTACATGATTTAAGTGAAATAGATGTGCCCCTTGTCAAGAGTTTAAATTTCACTGAAGAATATCTTTAATTAAGTTATTTAATTAAGTATAATGCATTCAGACAATCACTTTTACAATTACCTGTTGTTGATCATCATTAAGAGCAAGACAAGAGTTATTTCCCAGTTCAATGTGTTTTTTAATGTTGCCTCTTATTATCAATGAACAAACATGAGAAGGGTTGAAGCGCAGGCCATAATTTAAATCTTTAATAGCTTCTTCTTCTTTTTCCATTGTACACCACACTAAGGCTCTAATGCAGAAAACATCCTGAAACAATAAAAATATACAATGTGTAATAATGTTGTCTACAGACTAATATAAAACACTGTTCTAATTAAATCCATTGGATTATTGCTAATATAAAAATGTACAACCATAGTCATGGATAGTAATAATGTTGTGAGTATATGTTAAAATAGTAAAATTGAACAAAAAAAATGAATTCGACTTAAAAAAAAAGTCTATCCTTTATTTTGGGAATTATGTACCTATTTATGTTTTCAAGACCTTTAGCTGACATTTTTTCACCTAATACAGAACGTAGTAACATGGACGTGTTGTATCCTTTCTTGCCACAAGGGGCAATCTTGGACTGTTGTAAGCCTCATGGACATTATCTTCTGTTGAACTCCTCTTTAATTATTCTAGCACCTGGTTAATTTGCTCAACTAGGACTTCCTTTCCCTGAGCAAATTGCTGATCATTTGTTATTATCTTTGGTTCCTGTTGCATGTGTGCTCCTGATCTCCAGCCCCTTCTTCCATGTGCTTATGTGCCCTGCTGACCTAGGTCCGGATTCACGGTTACGTAGTTTTCCTCTTACGTACGTTGTTTTAAGAATTAAGCTACTACGCATGCGTAGTATCTTATTTACGCTATTTACGTACCATTTCTGTACGTAGATAGTGTAAATAAGCTACTACACATGCGTAGTAGCTCAATTCTTAAAACAACGTACGTAAGACAAAAATTACATAACTGTGAATCCGGACCCTTGTGTGGTATGTGGTATTTTTCTGTATTTTGATTTGCACCGTGATTTATCCCTGTCTTGTTCTTAAGTATCCTCTGTTTGCCCTTTCTTGTATATTTGCATTTTACCAGTTGTTTCTCTTAGCCGTGCTCGTCCGTTGCATGTAAGAGGAGTGGCCTCCACTTACACGCATGGATGTTGGATCCAGCGAGGATCTGGCTTCAGATCTTCAATGCCGCTGCGGCTGAAGCACTGAGTGCTGCAGCAGCAGAGGTTCGGACCCAGTCCACAGTGATGAACATTTTGCTGGTTATATATATGTAACAAAGGTTGCAATAACAAATACACAACAACTCACAGGGTTCAAACTATCTAGGACAATAGCTGTATCAGCATCCTTCAGAGCCTGCATCATATCACCTGCAATGAATATCAGATCAGAGTTATGGGTAATAAGCAGTTCTGCACTAAAAGCAAAGACATGAGTAAGACATGAGTAAGTGCTCATCAGGTCAGGATGTGCACAGACTTCCTTAAATGCAGTCTCCTGTGAATCAAAAGAACAAAGGGATGTGTTAACCATTGACTTCTTTCTCGAAAGCTAGTGCAGGCTGCATGAGTAGTCCTATGGGAGGCCTACATAAAACCTCCAAGACAGCATTGGGTTAAAAGTGAAACAGATTAATTGGTGGAGACAGTTGAAACCTGTGAATGGAGCTAGGAAACTGGCCAAATAGTAATGCACCTAAGTTGATTTATATTTGTTAACTATTCTACAGTCTATACTCGATCTAGAACAACACCCAGACATTCCATGTCATGATCAGTAAAGAAGCAACAAGGGGAAATATGGTAACCACCAGACGTATGGGATTTATATTTTAAGGGTTGACTGAATTAAAGGGACACACTGTGGATAATGGCTCTGTACACTCAACTGGTAATTTGTGGGACCTTGGTAACGAAGGAATATAAAAAAAGGCTACAATTAGCACTCGTTATCACTACATTTTAATATAGCCCATCAGTGCTCCCCCAACTCAATAATAAAAATTAGAGGCATTGATAAATTATGTACGAACTGGAGAGAACAGAACACTTAACACCATTAGAAATGGAGTGGATTTTTTTAAATGTAAACCTTTTTTTTTTTATACAATTCAAAGTCAAATTTATATACTTCTATTGGTTGATATTATAGGAACCAGGGGCTGGATCCAGACCCGCGCCTGACAGCTCACTTTCGCACGCAGGGTAAGTAAGTGATCCCTAGCAATAGTAACCCTAGCGTAGCAACATTCATACAGGACAATTGTTCGTACGACCCATTTGAATACAAATGGCCTGTGCTTCCCCTCCGCCCGCTAAAGTGGGCAGGGGGAAGCATAGTAATTGTACAGTGTGGGAGGGGGCTCCCACACTGCTGCAGATCAGCGGTCATATGGACCGCTGATCCGTACAATTGCATTAAGTTAGGCTTATGGCAGCGTAAGCATGAGAGAGGGGACAGGGGGCGTGCACTCCCCTTGCTCTCTCGGATGGACAGGAAGCGTGCGGGGGTATGGATCCGGGCCCAGTATATTCATTTTAAGTATTTACTTTTTTTTGCTATATTTTCAGTTTTACGATATGTCACTGTGCGATAAAACTGTATTATTTTAAACGTATATTCCATTTGTCTATAAAAATACAATCCATTGACTGAATTGTTTAGCACATCTACCATTATTTACAAAATCTAATTGGATAAATTGATTATTTTATTTACAAAATCTAATTGGATAAATTGATTATTGTACATTTCCTTCTGAACAATTAACATCATGGAGACTCATTTAAACTCGAAAGCTGGCACCAATTTAATCAGTGATTTGTGGGAGGAGCACACGTAAACTATAAATATATCTTCCATACATCCATAAAGATCTGATGTGTTGGGTATAGTACAACAAGTACAACAGATAGAAGTTAAGTTCTAACACAGGAGACCCCTTGATATTAAGTCAAAGTAATGCCTGTGACTTAATTTAGTGCCTGTGAAGACATTTAGATGTTTTCAATCTCTTTGTAAGTTTGTAGTTTTACTAATATAATTTATTGGTTTCAATAAAAGTCTGTACCATAGAGGTGGTGTTTTTTCTTCTCACTTGTCCCTCCAATATTGAGGTATAAGCTAGAACCAATTGACACAAGACAAATATTGAAATCTGGAAGCAGCGCCGAAAAGACACATGACAGATGCTGATCCCAGCAGACAAGGAGACATCACAGAGATGTAGTACAGAATCGGATTCTTACACTGTAGTTTAAGTCAAGTCCTCCAGCAGAACTCCTCTTAGATCTATCAAACCCATAGGAAGACTAACTCATCACTGTGTTGACAGGTAACATACGGAAATGGGACAGTGTGCTTCTCTACTCATAGTAACTGTAACATTATAATGCAGATGACTTTGTAAACTTTGATTGATAAACATTGGTACGTTTATTACTATTCTATACCAATAACTGCAACAGAACTTTTTTCTAGCTGATAACATTCTTAATGTAGGTTGTTTTCCTTTTCTACCATTGTGGACTAGTTGATAAACTTTTCACTGTGAATTATAACTGTAATATTTTCTTTTGTGTTACATTGGTGTTTTCATCTATATACTACTCAGTGCTGCTATTTCACATACACAGTCCCATAACTTACTTTAAGGAGAACCACGTGCACATAACAGTGGCAGTCTGTTGGGAAAGTGGCTGAATGCTAGTTACCCCCAGATCCTGCAGTATGGATCATTTCCAATGCCACTTTTTAATTTCCGAAATGTATTATCACGTTTGCTTACCACATTTTACAAATGCAAAAGCTCGTCGAGTCAGTACAGGAGTGTGCAGACAAGTAGCCACAGTGCAGCCAGCAACACAGCTTTTCTGAAAAACAATAGTGTTTCAACATTTAACCGCTATCAGCATGATTCATGACTGATAAAGCACAGGCTTTTATTTTTAATGTTATCCATCTGTGGACATTCGCTTGCATAGCCTTTAATTTATTTCAAATTAATATACAAATTTTGCCCAACAGGGGTGTATTAGAGCTGAGGAAAGACCGGCACTAGTCCTACAGGGGATACTTACATCCGAACTACAATGTAACTCATTTTATAATTGCATTCTGCTTGTAAACATTACAGTCATTATAACCTGAGGGGGCACATAACAAGGTATACGGCTGGCAGCATGTTATCTATTAATTCATTTACTGAGAGAAAATTACAAGAGATGATTTTTTTTGTTTTTGTTGTAAAATGATCTCTGCAGTGCCTGTATAATTATCAATTGCTCCATAACCATAGAGATTGATGGGAGTTACAATCATTCACATCTTTAGTCCAGCAGGAAGATACAATATTGCACAGCATGGAGGAATTTCACATGTTCAGACACAATTAGGATAGGTTCATATTAAAAGTGCTACTGTATAATTAGGGGGTACCTGTGGCACACAGCTTTATAGGGATGCTGGGGCCTCCTGTCATAACAAAAAAAAAGCACCAACTATAAAACTATATTTTATTTATGGTACAAAACTGGTGAATGTATAAAAACAAAGATTTGGAAGAAATTATCCAAAATACATTATATTACACGACAAAGGGGTCAATTTACAAACTTCATTTTCATGCGATAATGCCCATTTTCATGTGAAAATGAGCATTATCGTATGAAAATTAAGTTTTTAATAATCACAGACAATGGATCACCATGGAAAGTAGTAGTTTCCATGGCGATCCATGCTAATATCGGGGGTCTTTTCCAGCCCGCTCTTTTCAGATTGGGCCGACGGTTCGTAATATTTACAAAGCCTGGGAGCAGAGTTTTACACTCCTCTCCCAGCGTAAAACTAACGCCATCTCAGGATGGCGTTAGTGCCTTTATCCCACCTATGTCCTCATATTCCCCCCTTTTCCTCCCCCCTAATAGCTGTTATAAACCAGTATGTGCCAATGTAAAAAAAATAGTTGTTTATTTTTTACTTATATTATTACCTAAAAATAAATAAATACATATAAAATATGAATTACTGTAAAAAAATAAAGAAAAAAGAAAAACTTACCTGTCCGGGAGATGCGTCCGACTCTGAAGATTTCAGAGTGCCAATATGAAGACACTGAGCATGCGCAGTGTTTTTCATACTTTGACATCTTCAAAGTCCTGCAGAGGAGTCTCTGCACATGCGCAGGACTTCATTCATACGAAATATGAATGAAGTCAACTGCGATGAGCCTAGAGATCATCGTGGGACCTGGCAGGGCAGGTAAGTTTTGGTAAATTTAATGAACAAAGCTGCCAGGCTCACTGCGAGCCAAAGCGAGCCTGTAACAGCTTTGTTCATTAAAAATGAAGCTAATATTAAATAGAGCCCTATGTGAGAGGGATGGAATAACAGGAAACAATAGGAGAGAGAGTCATCTTTATTATTTCCCATTTATGCAGGATCTATGTCAGGGTATACAGCAGTACTATTGCAATCCATAACAGCATCCTAACTAACATGTTATCAATATGCTAATGGAATGAGTTTTTATTGACATCTGGCACAATTTTATGGTTTTGGCTTCTAAACTTTTCAGGTTGCGTATGCATCTAATTTTAAATATATGTACTGGTTCCTCAACTATCCAAGAGAGAGAGAGAATGCTACTGGATTCTAACATTAAAAACTTTGAACCCAGGAGGCCTAAATGAGAGCTTTAAGCTCACTCCCTTCTTATGAAAAAATACACTGATAAAATACCCTGAGAAAATACATTGTGAAAAAACTATTATGTGTTATGGTGATTATGGGAATTATAAAAAATTCCCTTTTAGCTTAAATTTTTTTTTTTTTTTAAATCCTGTAACTATTTTCTTGAACAAGAGAGGGGGAGCTCGCAAAGGGTCTCCCCCCTCGCAGTATAAATAACGTAGCTATCAAATAAATGAACGGGTGGTCCAGATACAATAATACATAAATTTATTGACTACCAACAGGTAAACACAATTTTACAAAAGTAAATAGATAAAACAGCAAAATAAATAAAGCAGCACAATCCAGCTAAAATATAGTGAACAGCAGGCAAGCGTACCTGGCATGCAGTACCGCTCCAACGGTGGATCCTAATAGTTGTTATACCCGGGAACTAGGACCGACCAAGCAAGCGGGCAGCTGACTGCTGGACAAAAAGTAAACACAACCTCTGCCGACGCGTTTCGAATTGCAAAGAATTCTTTTTCAAGGCATGGGGGTTGTGCCAGAGAACGGACCATTTAAACATTCTGACAATTGGTTAATTACTATCATCTGGTGTCTCCAGCCTCAGGTTAAGAGAATACATCCCGTTCCCATGTGTCTAATTAACAACACCGAAGCATTTCAGTCGAAGGCATAGGACTCATGGGGATATGGAGAGCTTTAAAACATTTATAATATGAATATAATATAATATGGTTTCTCTTGTAAAAATAACTCCATAACATGGATATATTACTTAGGGGACCCACTCCAAGGTACAGAATAAATAAGATACATAGGTTATACAAACAAGGTTTGAAATTATAATGCATAAAGTGGCATACAGTATTACACAGTCATTTTTTTTTAAATTATTCCGGAGGATCATTAACCCTTACTGAGGGTAAAGGCAAATATCAAAAAAATTGATTCTAACAATCACTGGACTTAATAAAACGAATTAGTGACATTTATAAATAAAGTGAAACATATATATTAAATAATAGTGACATAATTTAGGAGTAAAACATAAAGATTCTATCATAACAAGAATTTTATATTGTGAAAATAAATTAATCATCATATAAATAAATAGACAAAGGTTTCTTAACCTTATATGGATATAGACTTTATGTGAATGAATCGTGAAATAAATTATATAAATACAATAAATAGTAAATCTAATTAATAATTAAGTGAAGCAATATTTTGTAATGAATAATGTGATAAAAACTAGCTATAAATAAATATTTATAGCAATTATTCTCATTACCCTTTTTGAGAAAAATAGCGTTATTTTATATATGTTTTATTTCTGATACCCCAGCATATTTGGTGTTTTATTTATATGGTTTCTCTTGCTTTTAATTTTTAGATTCCACCTCTGGTTTTATCCTAATTTTTTAATTTAGCGCCCTTTTGATATATTTTACTTCTTGCGAGCCAAAGAAAGCCTGAAACAGCTTTGTTCAATAAAAAATGAAACTAATCGTAAATAGAGCCCAAAATGTATACAATATAAAAAAAAACATAAAGAAAAGCATAACTGTTTAAATGAATAAGCACTGATAAAAATTACAATAAATATAGCATTTAAACTGATAACAAGGCTGACCCAGACTTGAGCTTTCAGCAAAGCCATGTTGAACTACAGGTGAATGCAAATGAAACCTGTGCATGCTGAATTACAATTGAGAGGTGACATTTCCTTTCTGAATGCTAAATGAAAAAGGTAATAGGACAGCCAAGAGAGGGCAGTCCCCACACACCAAGGGAGAGGAGCGAGTGGTACACGGTGTCACAGGTAATGGACAGAAATCATGAGATGACCTTAGCATATCATGGCAAAGGGGCTGATTCAGAGTTACACATCCACCTTTTTTTAGGTGGAAGTGTACAGCTCGGCTAAACCATTTTTCAAAGTAAGGGGTGTTAATTAATTAAAACAATTTTACATGCAGGGAAAATACATGACTTTTACACATAGAAATAAAATACTGCATAGCTTTATGTTTATTCTGTAAAATAGAGCTGAGCTAAGAATCTGACCTCCTAATTTTAATTCTGGTTTTACAGTTTAAATCTGCCTTCCCCTTGCAATTCAACATGGTATTGCTCAGGTCTACACTTGCACCTAAAAAAAAGGTGGAATATGATTATTCTATAAAAGAGAGTTGAGCTAAGAAACTTCACCTCCTAATTTTAATTCTGGTTTTACAATATAAATCTGCCTCCCCTTGCAGCTCAGCATGGTATTGCTCAGGTCTACACTTCCACCTAAAAATAGGTGGATGCGTAACTCTGAATCAGCCCCATCATGGCTATTTCTGCCTTTGCTCTTCTAATAAATAGGAAAATACATAAAAACTATAATAAATAAGTCCAGTAGTTTCTTAATAGGTAACAATTCTTTTAGTAAATATGTGGAAAAATCAATAACATATATTCAGGGTTTGTCAACATGTCTCCAAACCACTGTATAAATAGTGATTTTATCTTGTGATACATCTGTGGATTTCCTTGTAAGTGACAGTCCTAATTTCTTAATTGTTTAAAATGGACTCATAAAGAACAATAACTGTGTGTTGGAATGGCTTGTGGAAAAGGGGGCATGAACATTACACTGATAACTGGAACAATCCATATTGGTTTAAAAAAAACACTTGTAGTATTATCAGATACACACTTGTATATTTCAAATACTGGGGATAAATCAGAGTTTGGGAGTAAGGGCAAAACAGGTGCAAGTGTACAGCTCAGCTAAACCATTTTGTAAAGTAAGGGGGTGATAATTAATTTTAAGTCTTTTGCGTGCAGGGAAAATACTTTGCTTTTACACATAGAACTCAAATACTGCATAGCTTTATGTTTAATCTGTAAATTAGAGTTGGGGAAAGAAACTTCACCTCTAAAATCTAATTTTGATTTCCCAATTTAAAATTGCCCCCTTTTGATTAGCCCCATTGTGATTAGGGAATTAAGTGTGATAGCGCATGAAAACATACCTTTTTTATTGATGAGGTTTCTAATGCCTTTGTGTACTGCTGTACCGCTTTTCTGTGTTGATTTACATTTTGAAAAGCAATACCCAAGTGATAATAGGTTTCATAAAGCTGAGAGGAAAGTAAAAAATGTTCAGACAAAATAAACTGCAAATAATAAAGAGCATCAGGATCAAACTTATAAAGGAACGTACAGAAATATAAAATCAATTCGGCTATAAAGACACAAGTTTTCAGCTACACAAAACATGTAATTACTGAATCACTCAAATGAAATTTTTTTTTCACACAAGGTAAATGTTAACGTCTTTGTATTCATCACGGAAATACTGGGTTTCTTTCTATTATGTTAACTAGATATCAGTTTTCCCATAAAACTGATCAAGTGTTGTAAATAAAAGGTTAGTATCTCTGTTGGGCGCTGAACAAACTATCTAAAAAAATTTAACCTAAAAGCAAACAGGTGAATAATCACAGGTGCAAGTGTACAGCTCAGCTAAACCATTTTGTAAAGTAAGGGGGTGATAATTAATTTTAAGTCTTTTGCGTGCAGGGAAAATACTTTGCTTTTACACATAGAACTCAAATACTGCATAGCTTTATGTTTAATCTGTAAATTAGAGTTGGGGAAAGAAACTTCACCTCTAAAATCTAATTTTGATTTCCCAATTTAAAATTGCCCCCTTTTGATTAGCCCCATTGTGATTAGGGAATTAAGTGTGATAGCGCATGAAAACATACCTTTTTTATTGATGAGGTTTCTAATGCCTTTGTGTACTGCTGTACCGCTTTTCTGTGTTGATTTACATTTTGAAAAGCAATACCCAAGTGATAATAGGATTCATAAAGCTGAGAGGAAAGTAAAAAATGTTCAGACAAAATAAACTGCAAATAATAAAGAGCATCAGGATCAAACTTATAAAGGAACGCACAGAAAAATAAAATCAATTCGGCTATAGAGACACAAGTTTTCAGCTACACAAATGCATTTTTTTTACACAAGGTAAATGTTAACATCTTTGTATTTATCACTGAAATACTGGGTTTCTTTCTATTATGTTAACTAGTGTTGTGCTTACACTGTTTTAGGTGCATTTATCAGCAGTTTCTGATGAGACAGCATGGCTCCTGCGACTGCTGACTCTATGAAGCCTCTGACGGTGGCAGGTAAGTGTACTACATCCTAACCCTACCCATCCACTTCCTGCAACCTAATCACAACCCTCCCCTCTCCACATACTGGGCCGTATTCACAGATCCATTTTCAGGTGGCATTGCTTGCGTATTTTTAGGTACGTTTTAACTGCGTAGTAACTTTATTTGCGTACTTTACATAGAATATACTTACGTAAGTGCTTTAGGCACTGACATGTGAATCGCACTTGAGGGCATACGTACGGAGGGGCGGGATTGAAATACGTACTTGATAAGTTAAGTGAAAGAGGGTGGGGGGCATATAAATCTTTGAGGGCGCGGTTACATAGAATCGCACGTACGGAATACATATACGCACATAAGTACAAACGTAAAGTTAGAGGTCCTCTATGGAAGTGTTAGTCTACGATTGCATGGCCATGAGAGGGGAGTGTCATGGCTTGCTACAGGCGTGCGTATAATTGCGTACTTTTGAAAAAACGCATCTCTGAATACGGCCCACTTACCCTAACCAGGAGTGAGTAGCTTGCCGAATTAAGCAATTAACATACTGATTAAGAAACATTCTTTATTTAAAAGTCTTTGGTATTGATACAGCTGCGATTAAGCTGTCAGCTGTATCAATATCAAAATTGGGATTGCCGCAGTGGCAGTTACATCACTTCTCTGGACAAGCCCTAGAAACGGTAGGTAAGAGAAAATGATAAAGAGTAAGGGGGAGGGGACAGGCAAGAGAAAGTGAGTGAGAGTGAATGAATAAATAAAAGAGGCAGAGGTCCATGTTTTTATGCCATAAGGTCAAAGAAAATTGTGATATTCATTGAATTTAGAAAATCTTAACATTCCTCTTCATTTATTTATCACTGATTTTTCAGATAGTAAATAGTAAATAGCATACAATTCTAAAATGACCATGTTCATAGAAATTGTTGAATGTTGAAGATGTCTCAAAATAACAATGCCATCTCATTGAAATCCAGCAAGTTTTTTTTTTAAGCTAATTGGTTTAGAATGTGAGGGGGCACATTTAGTATGAGTGTTAATATGTGTGGATAAGGCTCGGATTTTGCTCAGGGGCCCTTTAGCAATTCCATTGCAAACTACTGAGAGCATGAACATGAATGATTGCATTAAAAAAATATATTTTTGCAATTATTATAACAAGCAGGAGCAAAACATAGTTATAATCTAATAAAGATGAATTTCAGAATTTTATTACTGGGATATATTTGTCATGTCTGTCTCCATCAGTCATTAGTCATTAGTTTTCTAGGCCTTTTAAGTGAAAGGTAGATTAATGCTCAACCACATGTAAATTGTAGCCAACTTTCTGCCTCATTCCCCCATCCACCTCCAAAAGGAATGGGTAGGGTTCCCTTCCAGTGTGTCACATTTATTTTTTTATTTATATTTAACACAGCCTAATAATTTTCCTATACATATGCCAGATAAACTGTTTTTTATTACTATATGCAATCTATAAGCTAATATAAGGTTTGTGTGTATCAGTTAGACTAGTATACTGCAAGCTTTAGTTTGCTCATAGGTTAGATCATCTAGACCAGGGGTTGGCAACCCGCAGCTCCGGAGCCACATGCAGCTCTTTCAGCCATCTGCTGCAGCTCTTTTCTAGGGGGCTGTAGGTCACGCTGCCCCCCCCCCCGAGCCGCGGTAACATAGACCGTGGCTCAAACAGACACAGGCTGCATCTCATAACAGATGCAGCCAGCATAATGGTACTGGATTAGTACCAAATCTATTTAATTGGATAACGCTATGAAGCAGTATTATTCATTGAAATAGATTTGGTCCTACAGGGCTCCCATAGGAGGCTGTTATTTATAGAAAGGGGCAGCAAAGGAGGCTGATATTTATATAAAGGGGGCAAAAGGAGGCTGATATTCATATAAAGGGGGCACAAAGGAGGCTGATATTCATATAAAGGGGCATTAAAGGAGGCTGATACACATATAAAGGGCGCACAAATGAGGCTGATATTCATATAAAGGGGGCACAAAGGAGGCTAATAAACATATTAAGGGGGCACAAAGCAGGCTGGTATACTTATAAAGGGGGCACAAAGGAAGCTGATACACATATGAAGGGGGCACAAAAGGAGGCTATACATATATAAAGGGGGCACAAAAGGAGGCTGATACATATAAAGGGGGCACAAAAGGAGACTGGACACATATAAGGGACATAAAAGGAGACGGGACACATAAGTGGCACAAAAGGAGCAGGTTCATTGATTTCATAAATGCAACACACTATAGTTTTTTTTATACATAGCATAAAGGTAAAAAACAATATATGCAGTGTTATCTTCATTTTACATGTCAAAAGGGTTTTGTGGCTCCTGAGGTTTTCTTTTCTGGGGAAAACGGGTCCAAATGGCTCTTTGAGTGTTTAAGGTTTCCTACCCCTGATCTAGACAATATTACTGACAATTAAATTTAGTCAACAGGGAACTTACCACTGATAAATAGCATTGCGAGTCCCCGCTGCGAATCCTCTCATTGCAAAATAGGGACAGTCGCAAGTTGCTTTTCAGCTATCCCTATTTATGAATGGGTGAGTATGTGATTCATTTTCGGAAGCGCCGCCGCAAAATAGGGCCATTTGCAACAGGGACCCACACTCCTGTGTTTGTTTTTAACACATAGGCCCAATTCAATTGAGAGCGATGATGGGAAAAGCTTGCACTACGCTTTTTCCCATCATATACGGTAGTTAAAAATGGGTGATTTTTTATGGGGCATGGATAAATATCACCCCAAAAAAATAAGCGGAAATAGCTTTGCACCGCAAATAACGCCGGTGCGAAGATAACTGAATCGGGCCCAAAGTGTCACAAAATCACAACACGTGCTTTTAGTACTTTCCCAAAAATTTTTTACTTAGTGGGTCTTGCTAGATTACTTATTATTTCTATTACATTTAAATAACTCATCACGTAACTGATAAAAAGAAAAACATAAATTAAGACAAAATTACATCACATTGCAGAAATATTTTACTCAAATATGAAGGATTACTTGTTTCATTCTTCTGTTTGACACAAAGTTTTGATTGTAAAATATTCAGATATTGAAAAAGGTTTAGACAAAACAATCCCAATTTTTTTAATTTATTTTTTTAATAACTTGATTTATAACTTGATTTTATTGAACAATAATGCAAGAGAATCATACAAGTTTGGTATAACATCTCAAAACATTATGACTGATGTTACAAATGGCGATAAAGAGGCATGAGATGGATAAAACCTACAGAAAGGAGATCTAGAGACAACCAAGCACTTTGACTACTGTTTTACAATTTCTAGGAAGGGGAGGGGAGGATAGGAGGGGGGAGGGAGAGGGTGTCGCCAAGATTAGGCAGAGGTCGTAAGCAATGAAATTATGGTTGATTTTGCTGTGTTAGCCAAGGTGCCCAGGTGAGTAAGAACTTATCTTCCCTATCATGGAGATAATGGGTAATGCGCTCCATATGAGCTGTGTGCCATATTGCAGAAGAAAGGGCAGACAGTGGCAGCAGATCTGTTTGTTTCCAGAACTTAGCCACAAGGCATCTAGCTGAAGCCAGGATGTGGCCAGCTAGCTTCTGAAATTGGCGATCTAGTCCTTCAATGGGGTGACATAGTTAAAAGGTCCAAGGGTCCTTTGTGACAGGGGTGGGGAGCAGATTACATAAAAGAGCTGCCACCTTATCCCAGAAATCAGAGACCGCAGGACACGTCCACCAGATGTGAAGGAAGGTGCCCCTTTGGCCACAGTTTCTCCAGCAGTCAAGGGAGCTGCTAGGATACATTTTGAAAGAGTTTGTGGGGTATATAATACCATCTGTAATAAAGTTTATAAGCATTTTCTTTTATACGTGTGGAAATAGAGCAGGTAGACACAGCTTCCCTGACATCTACGGCTCTCTCTCCTATTACCTCTCATGACAACCACCTGCTTCTAGTACTGAATAAAGAGTAAAAGCTTGTAGATTGAGGAGATCATCCCTTTATTCCTGGGGGAATTTAAACAGAGAGAGTGAAATGGTGAGAGGTCTGTCTGCTGCATCTCAACAATTCGTGGCGCTAAGAAGTGTCAGAGTTGCAGGTAATCTAGAAAACTGAGAGAGAGATCCGGGAAGGTAGTCCTGAGGTCATCTAATAGGAGAATCCTCCATCTGCTAGTTAAGTGCTTGGTGAAGGATATGTCCAAAGTGATGAATTTACGTGCAAAAGCACGGGTGAGTCCTGCGGGGAACTCTGGGTTGTCCCATAGGGGCATGATATAGAGCGGATCAGAGGGGATCTTAAGATAGGGTTTACACTTATCCCATATAGAGAATTTAGTGGTTGGAAGCTTCCCTACCAGCACCTTCCCTACATACACTGTATTTCAGATTTGAGTTAGGAATCATCACCACTCCACCCCTCTGCAGATCAAATGGTTTTGCCTTGATGTATATTTGCACATATTTTAGGTGTTACTCTTAAATTCTGAATCAGACCCATTATATTATTTTATTGTAAAAATGATCATAGCATCTCGGGTTGAAAGCTGTAGAAAGCAATAGTAACAATTAATTTTGCTTGGGATCTTGGATTTTCAGGAGACTATTTTTGTATTGCCTGTTATTTGTCAGCAAACCCATAATACAAAATTATATAAAACAATAGCAACAAGTAATTATAAACACCAAATGATCTCCAAATTGATTTCAATGATTGTGATTTGTATAATTACCAGTTGTGTATAATATGGCATCATTCGGGCATGCTCAGAGAAAAGTTCTGTTTTCAGAAGTTTCAAAAGCTTCACATAATTTTCCACTGCCTACAAATTAAGACAGGAAAATGTAACAACGATGTATGTTACATGTCATTGCAGATCAACATATTCCAAAGCAAAAATAGTAAAAATTACCTTTTCCCAACGTTTTGACCTCTCACTGGCAATAGCTGCACACAAGATTGTCTGGACCAACTGTTCCAAAGCAAAGACCTCTAAGGACATCTGTAGTGTAATAAGTTGTGTAGAAAGCTCAAATTAATTGTATATGTACATCATTTAAAATGTATCATGTGTTGTATTATGGCTTACCTTTGACACTCTGAGCTTGGGTCAGCACCTGCTGTTTGCTAGAGGACACCCCACAACTAGTGCACCACTTCAATCAGGATACCACACAAGACTTGGGCAGTCAGACACATAATCACTGTTGGTCCATGCAGTCTGATTGTAAACATCAGAAGCAAATAAAACTACAGTCTCCATAGCAAGTCAAACCACCTCACGCCTTATACTAATTTAACATGCTCTCTCATGACTGACCTATGGCAATATAGTTGCAATGGGATACAGAAAAGCAAATAGATGATGTTTGCAATCTAGCGTCATACATAACTAGACAAGCAAGTTTTATCCATTTGGCACTCAATATTTTGTTAATGTATTCAGTGGCTTCTATTTATTCTGCTATCCTAGACGATGAACATTTTAGCTTGTATCACCATGCAGGTAGTCAAATATACATAATCTTGTAGATTAGAACCCACTAGGAGGTGAGGGGGCTGATTCACAGTTTGGAAGTATGGACAAAACTGGTGCAAGTGTAAACCTGGGCAAAACCATTATGCAATGTGAGAGGTGCAAATGAATGTTAAGTTTTTGCATGCAGGGAAAATTCTTTGCTTTTGCACACAGAACTCATACCTTTATAGTTTTATGTTTTATCTGTAAATTACAGTTGAGATGAGAAAATGTAACTTTAAATTCTAACTTTGTTTTCACAATGTAAATTTGTAATCCCTCGCAGTACAACATGGTTTATCTCAGGTCTACACGTGCACCTGTTTTGCCCTTTAAAAAAGGTATAAGTGCAGCTCTGGATACGCCCCTTTGAGTGTAATTGTAAAAACAGGTGCAAGTGTACACATGGACAAACAATATTGCAATATATGTGGTACATGCAGGACTCAAATAATACTGCTAACTATTATTGTTCTATGTTTCCAGGCCCATTTCAATAAAAGGGTGCTTTTCCTCTATAATAAAATAAATTGTAAAATGAAATTATTTTGCTTAGCATACACCCAGCTTATACCTGTATGATTAATTTCCTGTAGTGTGCCCCCTGCGTGACTTCTGTAACACGAATTAGCATTAGACAACCCTGCTTGCTTAATATTATAGCTGTGCTGGAGCTGTCAGTGATAACAATAGGTTGCTAAATAACAGTGCTGTATCTTTCACAGATAAAGAACACAACTTGACAGATTTTTTTTCTTAACTTTAATGTGTACATATTTTCTTCTAAAGATTAAAACGTATATTGAGAGCTGTGCGATGAATAAAGTTTAATAAATAATAATAAAAGTTAAGTGAAATATTTCTATTACTACATATACAAAAAAGAAAAAACTCCTACTGACGTGTCCATTGACACATTTGGGGTTACTTATTAGCGGGGACAGGGAGCGGGGGCAAGCATGCAAAATACGGACTGCTGATCCGCACGATTGCATTGAGGTTGCTTTATAGCAGCGTAAGCTGCCATAAAGCACACATGAGAGAGGGGAGTGGCATGGGACATACACTCCCCTCTCTCTCAGAACGACAGACCCCTGTACATTCGGAGAGCGTGTGGGGGTCTGGATCAGGCCCCATGAGTGAATTGCTTTCAAGCTCAGTTTTGCTACTAGTATAAAGAATATGAAAATATCTTTTGGATCTGCCTAACATTAAAATTGAACTTGATTTGAGACCCATGAGACCATATCATGTTATATTAGCTCAGCTGCATAGTTTTAAGTATTCCACTGTGTTCAGGATAATTGCCATCTAGCTAAAGCTATCCATGTTTATAGTGTGCATTAATAGCACCAGCTATATGTATAGAGTACCAGAGAAAATTGAAGATTCTTCTGGGTGCTGCAGCTTTCGCTAGGTGTAGGTGTCTTTGGTTCCTTTATTTTTAGATCTGTAAAATAGATGCATTGTTGCTTTATTGTCTTTATTTACTTACACAATTTAATTTTTGTCCTGTGTACAAGTGACAGAATGTACAGACACTGCCATATGCTTCTTAAACTGATTATCCATGCAATGCTTTGGCTTGCTTAAAAGCATGATTCACAATATAAATAAACATTCTTATAATGTTCCAAATTCAATAACCTGTTTTTTGTCTAGTGTAGCAGACTAGTGACTAACAAAAGCAGAGACCCATTATAAGATTAACAGACATGTTTACTGGAATAGGAAGGTATAAAAGGAAAGTGATGCAGTCATGTCTGCCTGATAATATCATCTTTGTTCTTTCGATATTTACTACATTGGCATCATTTATCATCTGAATAGAGTGTTGGGAGAGGAAACTAAAAATGTTTTATACTTACTGTTGACATGTATACTGAAAATGATAAATATAGATACTATATAAAAAAATATATATATATATATATTTTATATAGATAATGTCACACAAGTATAAGATAAGTATACCATTTCGAATGGGAGTTGTCATAACTATTGTGACAGAGGACCGGATTCAGATCTACGCATCCGTGTGAAATTCACACAGATGCAAAGCTATTTAGTGCAATGGTATCCGCCAGCATCCGATTCCGCCGGCAAAAGGGGGTGTGTCATTTAAATGAGAAAAGCTCCGCTCACCAGTCAGCTGGATGCGGAAAAAGCCCTACGATTCAGTCTGAATTCTCGTTCTCTCGATACTTGTGGCATTGCCCAAAGGGTGTACACACACCCCAATGACAATAAACCTGTCATTAGCGTCGGGATGTCCTGGAGTGCAGGACAGTTAGCGTCGAGTAAACCTGACAGTTAGCTTCGTGTCTTATGGTTTTTTGTTTTGCCAAGAGTCCCCCCCGGATTAAAAGCTTACAATACTGGACCCCCATCAGACCAGGTAAGGATTTTTAAAAATTATTTTCAGGCCATATTAGGGACATTTTTTTGGCATTTAATTTTTGGAGGGGGCATATTTGGTTATGTATTTTATGTATGTACCGGCATATGTGGCGATATATATATTTTACTGAGGGGCATATTTGGCTGTGGTTTTTACTTTATTGAGGGGCATATGTGGTTATGGTTTTTACTTTATTGAGGGGCGTATGTGGTTATGGTTTTTACTTTATTGAGGGGCATAACTAAATGGCCATGTGTAGAGATTTGGAACTGGGCATGTTGCCGATAGTAGTTCTACAAGCGCTAGCATGCCTTGTCATTCATGGGCATGCTTGTGCCTGTAGTTCTACTACCAACAGTATGCCCTGTCCGCCGGCCCTTTATTTATTTATTACATATAGGCTGTGGTGGCGGGGGAAGGGGTTTTTTTTAACTTTGAAAAAAAAAGCCATTAAGGCTCCGACTAGTTTTTAAGAAGTCGGATGTGCCTTGCACATCCGCATACTACAATGCGGATGTTCCTGCGACATCCGCATACTACTCTGAGTAACACCTTACGTGCTATTCAGAGTGGGCTATAGGATGCACGGAAGGGCATCCTTGAATAGCCCGTAGTCAAATTAGCATGTGCGATTCCGCTTCGCACAGGCACGGATCTTTGAATCCGGTCCAGAACTACTGGACTTAGAAGGCAGAAGCAGTATTAAAGTCCCAGAGTTCTCTCATACAAGCCTATTCCAGGTCTTTAGGCTAATCAGCCAGGAATTAAGCTGATTAGAATCTCACCTGTGTGTGGTGTTAAAGGGGTCTGAGGGGTTTACAGCAGGTGTCTGTCATCTCATGTCAGTGGAGCCTGGTGAGACCAGACACAGCCAGCCAGCCAGCCAGCCAGCCAGCCAGCCAGCCAGCCAGCCAGCTTGGTTTTGCATGCTGTGAAGGTGTTGTCTATTTGTATGACAATAAAGCACACTAGATTATTGCATCACATTGGAACTCATGTCTGCTGATTTTGGCTGCTAAACAAGGTATTGTGCCTGTGGTAACCTTGGAAATGGTGACCCAAACCTCCGATCTTGCAACACTATATAATCATTATTTAGTGTATGTGAAAAAAGTTTAACATAAAGTGATAATAACAAGAAGAAAATATCATATATATATCATATCATGCTATGGTCCACCAAACCACTTTCCAATATACCTCTGATACTGACAATCTTGATTAGTCTAAATTATTTATCATTAGTGGTAATTGTTACGTGTTATGGACACCCTAAGCAAGAGACACTTGAACAGAGACCAGAGTTAGCTGAAATGAAAGTATATTACAGAAACACAACAGTAACAAATATATGCAGTATTAACAGAAGGTATATCTGGTAACAGTAGCAAGCTGACACAGGCAGGCAAGGTATTCAGTCACAGGCAAATGGTAACAGGCAAGCAAGGTATATAGACACAGATGGTAATGGTAACAGAGTGAAAAGATACTGGTAAAGATAACAGAGTAGTACAGAAAGTTAAGATACTAGTAAGATAAAACTGAAGCAGAAAGATCCACACAGGAGGGTAAGACCATTCCAAACAAGATGGGAAATCCACCATGCTTGTAGCAATATTCAAGGTGTAACCTCAATGATCCAGCACTAAGTGCTGGATTTGTAGTACATAAATAGCCAGGTATCAGGAGAAAATCTAGATAAAGGACCGGATTCAGAGTTAAGAGCACATGCTCATTTGACTACGGGCTATTCAAGGATGCACTTTCATACATCCTATATCCCACTCTGAATAGCACGTAGGGTGCTCTTCAGAGTAGAATGTGCAGGCACATCTGACTTGTTTAAAACTAGTCGGAGCCTTAATTGCTTCGAGTTAAAAAAAAACCCGTTCCCCCCCCGCCTGCCCCGCCAACGCAACCTATGTGTAAAAAATAAATAAATAAAGTCCCGGCCGACAGGGCATACTGCCGCTAGTAGAACTACAGGCACAAGCATGCCCATGAATGACAAGGCATGCTAGCGCTTGTAGAACTACTATCAACAGCATGCCCTGTCCCAAATCCCTACACATGCCCATTTAGTTTAAAAAAAACATACAGTGCCCTCTCCCTAAAAAGACTGCAAAGCTCCACGTGCCCCCCCCCAAAAAAAAACCATTCCACAAGTGCCCCTTAACTAAGAAAATCCAATGCCACATATGCCCCTACATAACCAAAATCCAATGCCACATATGCCCCTACATAACCAAAATACAATGCCACATATGCCCCCTCAAAAAATGTAATCCAAAAAAAAAATGCCCATAATATGGCCAGAAAATAAAAATACAAATACTTACCTGGTCTGATGGGGGTCCAGTCTTGTAAGCTTTTAATCCAGGGGGGGGAATATTGGCAAAAAAAAAAACCTTAAGAGACGACGCTAACTATGTCCTGCACTGCAGGACATCCCAACGCTAATGACAGGTTTACAGTCATTGGGGTATATTTATACCCTTTGGGCACTGCCACAAGTATCGAGAGAACGAGAATTCTGACACTGAATTCTCGTACTCTCGGCTGGCTGGCTGGTGCACCAGAAAAGAGAGAATCCTAATGAATGATGACAAACACCTGATACCAGAACTAAGACAGTGGAAGCTCTGGTGGAAACTAAAATTGACAGACTATCCAGGAACACTGGCGACCTCTGGTGGAAAGGGCTGGAATCACAAGTCCTGCACCACAGACATAACAGTAATACAGTATTGAAGCTGTGTTGTGGGCACTAGAACCAATTAATTTCATCTAGGCATCTAGAGAATTAGGAGCACGTCTCTTTCAGATGGCGTAAACTCCTATTGCTTGATGACTACACAATTAAAAACACATTAACTAACAATAAGGCTCCAGTATACTATTGGGATCCTTCATTTTTTAAGAGGATACTCTCTATTTCAAATGATATGTAACATTAGTAGGAGACACCTGCCAATAGAGAAAATAATAAACATATAAGAATATGTTTGATTCTTTATCAAATAAATGCACTAATCACCTCATTTGGTGCCATGTTGCATCAGCCATTTCATGCATCTTGTGCAATGCAATGCAATATACAAAAAATGTGTTATGATTTTCTAATTTTCTTCAGGGTGTTTGAAAAAAGTACTAGTTTGGACAGAAATTTGCATAGAAACAAAGAATCACAAAGCATACCATTATCCACTTATCTATATAAAAGCCATTCTGCACCTCACCATTACTCACCGCTACTGCGCATGCCCAACGGTGAGAGGCAGACTTCGACTGGCTAGGATCAATGGCACAATCACCTGCAACAATAATTGGATCTCCATCTTTACGGATTATGCTGCAGATATCCAAAAGTCAAGAGCCCAATTCTTACAAATTAAGCGTCGACTGAGAGACCTCCAGTTACCCTATGCCATGTTGTTTCCTGCCTGGCTGAGAGTGGTAGCAGAGGGACAGGTGCATTTTTTCGAGAATCCGCGAGAAGCAGCCAGATGGTTGGATTGCTTTGCTCCAGGCCTACGGCAACTAGATAATGAGAGAGAATGACCGGGACTTTTATCGGATGCTCCAGTTTTCATTGCCTTTACGTTGCTTTCTCTTCCTCTGTTTGGCGGCTGCAGGTGAGATCTTTCCAGACACATTGACTTATTTCTCCCCTTATTAGATAAAGTTTCACTGCCCCCCCTGGTGTATAAATGCTGGCAGTTAGTTATATGCACCATATTTACACACAGTGTTTTGGCAACACTGTTGTCCTGCTTATTGTTTTACAGGTTCTTAGTTAATCTGGTAGATAGATAATTGAGTAGTGATCCCTAGATCACTTTAGGGTATAGTAGTTTTTTCAGGTTTTCCTACCTAGACTTGATTTTAGATCTTTTAACAAATGTTAACAGACGTTTTTTTTTAGAATGTCCCATATTTTAATGTGAGTATCATTCTACGGCGTATCAGCAATCAATAAAACAGTTTACACTTAGAGGTTTTTTTTCCTTTCTGTCTCCCAATACTCCTCCGCTTATACTGAGACGCGGGAGAACTTCCATTCAAGACCGGAGACGAGAGAGAGGCTGTGGGTGTTGGAACTCAACAAACACGAGGAGATGCCGCACGAGCCTAGACACAACCTCATAAAGGAGGACGATCAACTGTATGGAACTGTTTGAATTTAGCTACAACTTTTGGTGAGATATTTCACTGGGAAGTGGACATTGCTTTGAGGTGCATGGTGACCATTTGATGGACTGTCATTTGCTGAATTGGGCATTACAACGCTAAGACTGTGTTGCTTGCATACTGACATATTTTATTGATTGATACAGTGTGTTTTATTAGACATCCCACTAGCGCGGTGGTCTAGGATATTATGTGTTTTGTTACTACTCGATTTATCTGAGGGTATTTTGGTGTGCTTCCCCTTATAAATTCAAGATATGGGCGAAACTCCCTCTATCGGTATTGGGCCATGTAAATTTAGTTAAAATGACTATTTTTAAGTATATTTAATTATCTAATTTATCTTTATTTTTCTTGGTGTACTAGTACGCAGATTGTGCTCTTTTGTATTTACTCAGTCATTATGGCTATGTACTCTGATGTTATTGTGCTCACTAAAACTATGTTGTCTCAATTGTGTTTTTATCTGTAATGCTGACCAAAAAGTTTTTTCTCAATAAAAATTTCTTGATTAAAAAAAAAAAAGACTTCTCATGTCTCTATAGCTTAATATGGGGCGTGTTGGGCATATTAAACCCTATTAGGGGGATATATTGAGCAGTATTAAAACGGAGCCCTCATTAAGAATTAGTCTGTGTAGTATGTTTGCCTCTAAGGTTCAGTGTGTATTGTTTGGAGGTGTGATATATTATGTAGAGCAAGAAATGTGCCTGCAGAGTGTGATATATTATGTAGGGACAGTGATGTGATTGTTGGGTAAAATATGTAATGTGGAGAGAATAGTGAGAGTGTTGGTGTGTAATATATTATGTTATAATGTTCACCTTGGTGCGGGGATCTGCTATAATACAGTAGGCGGTGTGGGGTATTGCTGTTATAACTGAGGTATTGGCATATGCCAAGAATAAGGGTTTGCCTTATTCAGAATTCTGACAGTAGCAACTCTGTATATATAGTTCAAAAACACTTTTGAAACATGCAAGCAGATATGTATAGGCAGATAAGCTGAGGTGTTATACAGTAGCTTATACAAGTTTTCAAGTTTCAAAACTTTTGTGTATGCAAGGTATGTTTTAAAACATGTTTTAGTCTTAAACTGAGGGGCGTCATTTTTTTCTTAAGGGTGCAAGAATTTTGTTCTGTTTTGGCACCATGCCTCTCCCCTTGGTGTCCCCCCTTTTTTGCAAACATACACTAAGCTATATAAAAAAATTCAGTTACCTCCTCTGTGCTTCTCAGTCACCCTCTGCAGCACGCAGGCTGTCTCCATGATGTGATGCAGACACAAGATCTTAAGCACGTGTTTGAATCACACTGCAGTGATTTAAGACTTAGGACTAGATTTATTAAGCTGCGGGTTTGGAAAAGTGGAGATGTCGGCTATAGCAACCAATCAAATTCTAGCTTTCACTTTCCTATTATATAATAGAGAATGTCAGCTAAAATCTGATTGGTTGTTATGGACAACCTCTCCACATTTCCAAACCTGCAGCTTAGTAAATCTGGCCCGTAGAGGGAGAAGAAGGGGGACGCACACTCACACTAGAAATCTGTATAATGGAATGTTATACAGACTTGTCAGCAATGTGTCAGACAGGATTTTAACTATCTCTAGCCAACAGATTACTGATAAGTCTGTATAACTTTCAGTCATAGAGACATGCAGGGTGCACCTATGCTTAAACTATACATGTCCAAAACATGCTAGTAGGTTGATTGGTGCCTGAATAAAATTAACCCTAGTGTGTGTGTGCGTGTGTGTCACCAAAAACCAATTTGTGGAGATTGTTTTTAAAAATATTCAAAGAAGTCAGCTCCAACTGTGCAAAAGAAATGACAAAATAAGGGAAATCTTCATTATCAGAGGTGCCCTGTGTTATGCCAGGGTATTGAAAATAATAAATGGTCAGATCTCTGTGGAAAGCTACATGTTAAATAGTTATTATTTGCCATTTAAGTGCTAGTGTAATTAATTTTGCTCTGCACATTAATGGTGAGTTTTTACAATACATTACTACTAATTTTAGTTGCATTATTTCACCAAAAACACTGATCAGGGAAAATGGTGAGATCCTTACATAAAATACAGAATGTGAGGCGATACAAAGTGTGAGGAATAAAGGTAATAAATATCATACCGTCTTT
>WWET01002671.1:194951-215802 GCA_011038615.1 Limnodynastes dumerilii | reverse complement strand
AGGGGGGCTAAGTTCACGAGTGGGCGTTCCCACTTAGTCAGGTTACGGTATGGGCATTCCCTCTCTCTGTGCACCCATCTAGACTCTGTCCTTCCTGGAAATTCTATGCACTAGAATCGTAACGTTTATGGTGACACCTGGCTGTCACATGGCTGTCACATGACTTTCTTTGCGTGCGATTACAATGCAAGCTCAAGCATGTCTGGATAATGAGTCCCAATGCTAGTGGACAGATCCCTGGACATCAGATTCATAAGTCTGGGTCTAACCCCATGTATTTAAAGTCGTAAAACTTTTCCATTATACGAGGTGGCTTTAAATTATTGTCATTATTAAATATTATTTACTCTGGCAGAAAAAAGAAGCCTTATATATAATTATTACATCTGTTCATCTATTATACTGTCATATGTATATTACCCAATTACCATTGCATTCAGTAATGACTGGCTTTGTTCTGTAATCTCTCTGTGTTCCACTGACCTGATTTATACATAACAATACGTGAAATGCTCCATTGTATAACATGGGATTACAGAACAGACATAGAGGCAACGCATGATAACACATTCATCCATTAACCCTCATTTATCTCTGATACATAACCGGGATGGGAAATAAGGGATTTATTCAGGGCCTGAGAAGAGTTATAGCCGTCTAAAGAACTCGTGGTCCCAACAGCCTGGCAAATATGAAATAATTGCACATTTGTATTCCTTCACCCCCACCAACGTAAACAGTAATGACTGAATTAAATATTAATTATGTCAAATATCTAAGCTTAAGTTCCTCCCACTGAGGAACTTGTGGTGGCGCCCCCTAAAGCCATGTTGTTATACGCTGTCTCGCTCTGCGGACATCGTGTATGGCGGCAACTCGTGGCGGCACTCCCCCTCCTCTTCTGGCAGCTCGTTCGTTCCGTCGTGGCGTTGCTAGGCAGCCAGGACGCAGAGCCTCCCTGCAGGTTCCGGCCTCCGCTTCTACTGCCACTGTCACTAGTGTCCTGGCATTGCTAGGATACCAGGACGCAGTGATTCGGCATCAGCCCGCTCTGCCCTATCCCTGCACTTGCGTCCTGGCGTTGTTTAGCTGCCAAGATGCCAGGTGTGCTGTTTTTGCTGCTCAGACTGCTGGCTGGTGATTGGCCAGAAGTCTCTTTATATTTCCTGCTCCTCAGCAGCAGTGCTGCCGGTTATGGCTTGCTAGCCTGCTGCTGCTGCTGTTTGTCGCTTCTCTCTTCACTGTTGATCTGTTTATTCTGTGATTGTTGAGTGTCCCATATCCTGCCTGTGTTCCTTTGTTTCCAGTTGTTCCCTTCTCCTGTCCGCCTAACCTTTCGTGTTCCAGCCTGTTTGTGTCTGCTCTGTGCCGCGTGATTCGGGGAGTGTTTGCCCTTGTTTGTATTCACTGTTTGTCTGGGTTTCTCCCCTCTGTTATCACCGGGTATTTCTTGTCTCTCTAGTGTTGTCCAGCTTACACGCCCTCATAGGACTTGTTCGTTAGAGACTGCGACCTGACAGATCTCTGCAGCCAAGCCTGTCCCCACCATTGGAGGCTCCAGTGAACACCAGGCTCTGGTTAGACTCTGCACCTCGGTGGGTCTGTCCTAACACATGTGCCCTAGGCTGCAAACTACTCAGGCTAATGGTAAATCAGGCACAGGAGATATTGTCGCGACTTTTGCATCACAGGAGTGTGGATCACTCCATGACTGTATTTAGAGGTCAGGCCGCCTCTAGGTGTATTGGGCCGAACCCAGATCTCTGTCCAACAACTGACTTCCAGAGGTTGATTGCAGAATTCAGGTGTCGAAATGCGCATGCACCGGGCAGATGTAACGCAACGGATCTCCTCAAGCTCGTGAACTTAGGAGATCCATCCGAAGGGCTGTTCCATATAATCCGCATGCCTAATACCCACATGGAGGATGGGGATAGGATTTCAGATGAATTAGGGGGCGGTGGTGGTCACCTAGCCTTTCTTGGTATGATTTGTTACAAAGGCCATGGACCATTTTAGTTGCTCTTCTTTGCACAGTCTCTAATGTATTTATGTCGTTCTGGAGATACGGCCTCCAGAACTGATCACAGTATTCTAGGTGATGTCATGCCAACGATCTATAAAGTAACATCACTACTTCTCTCTTTCTTCTACTAATTCCTCGCCCTATGCAACAAAGCATCTGACTTGCCTTTCTCATTGCTTTGTTACATTGCTTGGCTACTTTTAAGTCACATGAAATAATGACTCCTAGATCCCTTTCCTCCTCAGTAGTTTCTAATGTAACGCCATTACTGATATACTGAGCTTTTGAGTTTTTGTGCCCCAAGTGCATGATTTAGCATTTTTTGGCATTAAACTGCAGTTGCCACACTCTTGACCCTTCCTTCAGTCTACCTAAGTCATCCCTCATTTTCTGTACCCCTCCTGGTGTGTTTACCCAGTTACATATCTTTGTGTCATCTGCAAAAAGGCATATTTTCCCCTTGATGCCACATGCAATATCACCTATAAAGATATTAAATAGCACTGGTCCAAGTACAGAACCCTGGAGTACTCCACTGCTTACCTTACCATCCTCAGAAGGAATTCCATTTACTACAATCCTCTGTTCTCTATCCTGTAACCAAGATCGTATCCATGCAACTATCTTTAAGTCCAATTCCAAAGTTTCCAGCTTCCAGATAACCTTAACCTTCCATGCCTTGCAGCCTAACGCTAACCCTTTATGCCCTGCAGCCGCAAGCACCACAGTAGGTCATATGTTTTTAATAACACGCCGGCCCTCTAGAGTTCATGACAAACGTGTTTGATGGTTTTTCCCATCAGTCTGATGCTACTTCCCTGGAGACACATTACAGTTAATGGAAATCACTGTCATCTTCTGATTTGTAGTTTTCGACTTGGAAAAACGTCTGCTTTCCGCCCCTCTTACTTCCAATCACTGAGTTCAGGCGTCCAGAGCAGTTAACCCAAGCAAAAGACATTTCAATCATCATTTTGGCTGATTGTTGAACCACGCATAAGTTAAGAATAAACTTTACATAAAATCCCATTCTGTCGCTGCTTTCTGAATCCTGATTACATTGAAATACAATTTCTCCTGTCATTATTTCCCAAAAGTTGACACAAAAGAGCTGTCATCGTAAGCTTTTCATTTATCCCTGACTGAGCTTATCACAAGACGCATTTCGCACTGTTAAAAATGATGAATACTAAATGGAATCAAATAGGAGACATTTGATGCGGCAAGCAAATACATTTCCATTATGCATTATACTATTTTGGGCTGCTTGTAATATGACCCCGATTCACATAATGGGTTTATTTTCCCTTATTTTTATGTTCAGAAAAATTGTTGGTTTAGGAAACTCATCAGGGGTTCTTTAACAAACCTAGGCAGGAAAATTATCAAAAATATCTACAAAGTACAAAGTCAAACTATCTACAAAGAATAAGACTCTGACAAAATATATTTGATCTCTGTGATCACCGCACCTAAAAGTCACCTGTTTAGGTGCGGAGTCTAACCGAGAGCCGGGCCTGATCAATGACTCTACATTCGACAGGGAAGCCTGAGCCACAGTTCCATATTGAACGCTAGATGAATGGGTTAGCACTATACTTAATGTTAGGCTTAGAGGGCCAGATTCAGAGCTCCGGCCGCAATGCAATTGAGGCCGGAGTTCTGCGAAAAGTGCTACTGCGCATGCGCAGTAATTTTGGAACGTAATCTACGGTTTTAAAGACCGCGTGTACGCAATCTACGTTGCAAGAAGTAACGTAGATTACGTTTCAAAATTACTGCGTATGCGCAGTAGCACTTTTCGCAGAACTCCGGCCTCAATTGCATTGCTGCCGGAGCTCTGAATCCGGCCTCGAGTTAGGTTTAGGGTTAGAGTTAGGCTTAAGTTTAGGGTTAGGCAGCGGTTCATAACAAGCTACAAACATAAAAGTATGAGCCAATGTCATACAGTAATAATAATTATAGACTGCATCCAGACTTTTGATTATTACGAGTGTAGTTCTGCAGTTATCTTATGCGTGGGGATCCGTAATCACAGAGCCGCTATATGCCTAAATCCATGCAAGTGCTCAGTTAAAGTCAATGCTAACAACGGACTTCTGATAAATAAAATGGCTCTGGTTTGGAAGTCTGGATCTGTGCGATCTGTGGAACGGCTATACTGTACTGGATGAGCACAACCTGGCCATTGATCTTTAGTCCTGATAGGGCAGAGTGCGTCCCAAATGAGAGGCACTGATACGAACTGACAGAAGGCAAAAATGGCTCCTCCCTCATCACCTGATTCCCACCTACAAGACTTCTCCCGTGCTGCACTGCTGTTCTGGAACTCTCTGCCCTGCTCAATCAGACCATGAACCTCTGCAAAGTTTCAAATTCCCCCATTAAGCTTGCCTTTTCATTAAAGCCACCAAAAATGGCAATTTCGAATACATACAGCTGACATCTAAATGTCAACTGTGTCTATTGCAAAAATCTCACAAACTAGAAAGACCTGCAGCAGACCCTACGCAGCACCCGATGATTCTGACAGGTTAGTGGACTAACTGCTGGCTGTGGGGAGGGGTTGTAGTGTAGTAGGGTAGGTTTAGGGTTAGGCTGCAGGGAGGGGAAGGATGGGAGAAGGGGAGACTTAGGGTGAGGCTGTGGGGTGGGGATGGATGGGAGAAGGGGAAGGTTAGGGTTGGGCTGCAGGGAAGGGAGGGTTTGAGTTAGGGTAACGGAAGGGGAGGATTAGCATAAGGGTTGGGGTTGTAGAAATAGACCCTGTCGAAAAAAGGCCATTCTCATCGCGAAACACACCCAAAGCCACCTCTTCCTCCTAACTCCTGATTTACTTTTTGTGCTTTCATTTTTCTGTGCACTTTTGTTACATACTTTGTTCATCGTTTTGCACTATTATAATTTTATACAGCACTGCAAAAATTGTGTGACACCATCTAAGTAAAGGATAATAAAAAAAATAATATATTTACGTCCTTCCAAGTTCATGCATAACGGAAGCGGTCTGTGATATATGACATATTATGGATCATTCAGAGACATACTGTTCGGTGTCGTGCAAATATGATTATTGAGTATTTTTAGATTTCGAATTGGAAGGAACCAAGGAAAAGATATTTTCTAACGTATTCCCACTGAAAGATTTTCCAAAAAAACAAAGAGCATTAGATAAGACAATAGCCCATTGTTATCTTCCTGGCCCGGCCTTTCTCTGCCCGATTAAGATGTTTACAGGCTTACGTTTAATGGCAGCAGCCACTGGGCGCAGGTTGTGCATGAATGACGGATTTTTGTTTTGTATTCCAAAGCTTTGATTTTTCATCTGCTTGTTTTATTCCGCATGAAAGCTCCGAGCGGCACAAAAGCGTTCAGTGGAAATGATCTAATGTCAGCTGCGACCTGATCCGTGGTGCGAAGCCCTTTTATACGTCAATGACCACATGCAAATGACTTCTTCCTAGATATTCTGCATATTTACCGAAACAGGAGGCTCTGACCCAAACCTGGGTGTAGGAAAGATTTTAGGCCTTATAAATATATCAGCCATTACTTTTAAATTACTTATTGCACAAATAGTTTTTTTTAAATGAATATTTATTTGTATGCTGATCACAAGTCTGTAGCTCTGTACCAGAATACAGAATCCAAAGATGCAAAAAAATTTAATTGCACAGGGTTAAAGTTTAAAGGCATTCCAGCACTCAAGGTGCTTCCTCGGGGCCAAGAATTATACAACACACCAAAAAGAAAAAACTACAGGCCATTTATAGTGCACACCAAATAACCACTTATAGCAGTCTTAGTGTATTTTAACACATAAAGAAATCTATATCATTTAATTTTTTAAAATAGATATCTATATATAAAACACAGCGATATTATCAACATTACAAGACACCAGAGGCCATGTTTACTTAGCTGTGGGTTTGATAAAGTGGAGATGTTGCCCATAGCAACCAGATTCTAGATGACATTCTCTAGTACGTAACAGGAAAGTGAGAGCTAGAATCTGACTGGCTGCTGTGGGCAAAATCTCCACTTTTGCAAACCCGCAGCTTAGTAAATCTGGCCCCAGCTTCTTGTCTATTCCGCCTCCTAATCTGCACAGTGCACTTATTGAGGACACTCATGTATCTCATGTACATTAAGCAGAAGCAAGTTATGCAAACGTTAGTACATATCATTATAAAGCATGAACTGCAAGATACTTAGCCTACAGTCCCATCACAGGCTTCAGGAATCCTCAATCATAGTCTGGCTCAATACACATTCTCAGTAATGGAGAGTTGCTTTTCAGCTGTCTCCATTTTAAATAACAGCGGCTTTAGAATATTCTCACCTATTCATCATCGGAAGTGCCGCTGCAACGGGGACCCACACTCCTAGGAAGCTGATTCAAACTAGTGACTAGTGACGCTTCCCCCATTCCGGGTAAGTATCTCACCCTATACTATCTCATGGGCAGCGCTCGCGGTCACCGGGAATGAAATAATAAAGATTTCTTGATGTTTTAAAATACACTGAGACTGCTATAAGCGATTATTTGGGGTGCACTATAAATGGCCTGCAGTTCTTTCTAGGTCTCGGCAATTCATACCTGCGAGGAAGGTGGTTAACGGTGGCGATAGCAGCAGAGTCAGAGATTAAACTTATTCTCAAATTAATTGAAATCTGATGGTTTCAGGATTTTAAATGAAAAATATTCTTGATAAATAGACTCCAAATAAAAATGATCCTACGGAATTCCTAGCAATCCATTCGGAAAGTATTAGACCTAAAGGACCTGGGTCCAGATTCACAGTCTTCGTCTTACGTACAGTGTTTTAAGAATTGAGCTACTACGCATGCATAGTTAATTAGTATGCTACCCACGTACCATTTTGGTCGAGATTTGATGACGCAATTTGTGCCCCCCCCCCATGGCTCCCGCAGGAAATCTATGGAAAGTCGGCAACCCTGAAATAGCATATACATAAATCAGAAATTCTTTTTTTTTTAAAGTTATTTCTTCACACAGATCTCCGGAATGATTTGTAGGAGTGAAATTAGCCTTTACTGTGAAAAATAAAATAACATTTAGAAGAGGCCGCGTCACATAACCTCTGCTCTGTTCTTGTGTGGAAGAAAAATATTGTCGTCTGAGCGAATCTTTGAGCCAACGTTCCATCTCATTATCCTATCTCTCTCTGCTGTAAATTGGATTAGCCACAAAGAGTCCTGTGCAAGACTTTGTTCTACTATTTTTGGAGCAAAAACTATTTCCATAATCACATAAAACGTGCATGAAAAGTCATCGTTAGGATTGTGCGTCTCACAAGTGATTAATTAGACCTGCGGGTGATTCCGCTGGACTTGGGGGAAAAAAAAGCAAATTCCATCGGATTAAGTTAAACAGATTATTTGGGTTTTGAAAATGCTTTATTAGTCATCAGCGAGGGGCTAATCCTGTGCCGGAGGGGAGAAAACAGACTTTAGGAATTTGAGAAGCACAAGACCTTCCAGAGATGAAGTTCATGGAATCCTTATTCTAAATGTTATAAGAGCCGGGATTTCCCATTTCCGAGGCCGGTCTTAAGTTTTTTGAACATATTAAAGTTCCCCTAACTACAGAGATCTGGGCGGACATGCAGAGAGAGGGAACGCCTATACTGTGCCTCCAATAAGAGGGGATGCAGTCGCCGTTGGAAATGTTGTTTACGAAAAAGAAGGCCAAAAGCTAATTTTCGTCTGTCTTTATTTAGAAAATAGTGCTATTTATAAAAAATGTTTGAGTGGGTAAGTATGCCGATTAGCATACGCAGACCCGCTGCACCAACCAGACAGGTGAGCAGGAGTCTGTGTCAGACTGCGGGGAAGAGAGTCTTGGGGCCTCATTTACTAAGATCGTATTTGGACAGCGATTATTAATCTTATTTACTATGCTGCGATTTTCTCCGGCGATTATTAATCGCCATCGGTGTTGATCGATTTTTAAATGGATAAATTGCCATACTTTTCTGTTTAAAAGCAGACGCATATAGTACTATAAGGCACAGCATGGCCATGTGTTTGTGGCCATGCAGAGCCTTATAGTACTATAAGTGTCAGCCTGACAAGAGACAAAATGATGCAGAGTAATGTGCCCAAAAAAAAAATAAAGTTTACACAATAAACAGAAAAAATCTACATGAATAAACAATATATTTCTAAACATTTAAACAATGTAATAAATGTATCCCTGTGTGTTTTATCTAACTATAATGGTGGCCACCCTGTACTAACTAAACTTAAGGCAAATGTATAGTGTAAATGGGCCTGATCCATACCTACGCCCGCCGTCGACGGGCGTAAGATCGGCTGAAAAGCCGATCTGCGCATGCACCGGGCAACATGTTGCCCGGCGGCGTCGTGGATCGAGCGTCTGTAGCAGCGCCGTAGGGACGCTGGAGGGGACGTCCCCCAGCGTCCCTACGTTCAGGTTAGTGTAGGTGGGCGGGGGGGAGCTAGTTAAATGAGAGTGGGAGGGCGGGCTAAGCGGCCATACGCTCCTGTGATCAGGCCCAATGTGTATAAAAAAAAGAAAGTGAAGAATTGACTCAACGTTTTGCAGTCATCTGTCTTGGGATGACTTGCTAGTAGTTCCAGACGTCTTTCAAGCTGTTTTTGAAAAGTTGCTAGAAGATCTTCTCATCTTGATTGAAGATGCTGCTCCATTTGATTGAAGAGGCTGCTCCGTTGATTAAAGATCTTCTTCGGCCTCTTCTGGCTCTTGAGGCGACGTCCTCCTGCATCCTGTTCGGGTGTGCCGCTGCTTATGACCATTTGGTCACCAGAGGTCCCCCTATTATACTGTATTTGATGTCAGAGACACTAGAGCCCTTGTTACTGAAAACAGCATTTTGTATGTCATGCATTGTGAAAGTCGGGACTGCGATGTTTCAGCGATGCTGGTCGGGTCGATTTGGATAAAGCACAAAGTCCTGGGACTTTAGCTCTAGTGAATGCATTGATGGCAAAATTGCAACTAAAGTCCCAGGAATTTCACGCACTAAATGTGGAATTTGGCTGTTTTACTGGCAATGCGTGCTCCACATGTTCCGCAACGGAACATGATACGCACGGAACTCCGTAAGGTGGGTGTGGGGAGCATATATTTTGTACAGTGTGGGTGTGTTTTAATGGTTACGTGTGGATCAACGGTTGCACGGAACACTGATCTGCACGGGTGACTCAAGGATGTCTTATGGCAGCGTTAATCATGTCAATTTTGCACAAGAAAGCGGAGTGACAGTTGAGTTCACAAAGATCAGAATACGGGCCTTAGCCAGTAAAATATTAAATATTTTATATCCTTTAAAGGAAATTAAAAAACTTTTTTTAGTAATGTTTTATTTAGAGCATGGATGACTTTAAAGGAACCCAAAATGTAGGATTAAGCCATAAAGGTTAAGCCATAAGTTAGCAAGTTATCCAAAAGTTATACTGATTATTAAGTCACTCTTACATCATTATGGTAGCTTTTTTAATCCCTGTAGGTTAGAAAAAGTTAAGACTGCAGTCATTTAAGCTGCTGTGACATCAAAGGATACAAATACACACACAGCATTTGTGAAGAGTTATCATTCTCTCACTCTCTATTCTAAGATGGGAACAATTTGCAATGTTGATGACCCAAAATTATTTATGACTTTATTCTAATATGAATCATATTTTTATTACTTATATTGCGCTTCACTCAATCGCTGACTTCAATACATCAAAGGGTCAGTTACACTGAAACACTTTAGCAGATATAGTTTCATGAACCAAATATAGGTTTTCAATCAGTTGGTACATTAATGCATCTTTTCTCTGTACAGAGGCAGCCATTTTGTCGGATGTTGTTGGAGCCTGGTAGTTTAATTGACAGACTCTGAGGGGAATAGTGTCTTGGGTCATAAAATGGCTGCCTGCATTTAGTGTAACACCAAACTTTAGGTCACACCTGTGATGACACAGAGAGTAATGATTGATTTCTTTTACCCTCATATCCACTCAACAAACCCCTATTCCCAGCATCTAATAGGTACTTTGGAATCCTAGTTGGCATTAATGGATTTGGGCATGCAGTGATTGCCCATAGGGGATGCTACAACTGTGCTGCCTGAACAACAAGAGAATAGACTAAATAAATGACAAGTTTTCACATATATTTTTTGGACAATATTTATTTTCAGTCAAGGAAAATAAATTCCATTCCTTGAATTTGCAATTCACAACAGTATAAAACATTCACTCACACTCGAAAACAGCAATACAAAAACAATCGTAATAACTTCATATTTGCCCAAGAACTAAAAAATAAGAGAAATCTCTTTTAACGTATGGGCTAAGGGTCGGACAAGAGCTTTGACGGCATCCTGTCCCATATAGAGATCACTGGATAAATCTGATAAGTAAATCTAATAATTATCTAACAAGTCACCAGACCAGTCTGAACAATGATCTGGCAGTGTGTGGACATGACAGATGATCTGTTAGAGATTTGGGGCCATATTTAGAGATCCGTTTTCTCGGCTAGTTCCGTGCGGATTTTGACGATTGGACCAACTGTGCATGCGTAGGAAATTTTATTTACGTAGATAACGTAGACTATATGAGCGGAAGTGCCTTACGGACAGACCTGCGAATCACACGTTGGTATATACGGACGGATATGCGACGCAAAAATACGCACGGGAAAATTTTAATGGGCGGGGGAAGCATTTTAATGAAAGTGGGCGCGACTATCATGAATCACACATACAGAGGACACATACGCACGAGAATGCACTCGGAAAGTTACAAGTGGTCTATGGCGGCGGAAGTCTAAGACAACACAGCCGAGAGAAGGGAGTGTCGTGCTTGTGAGGGGGTTTGGCCTGCACCGGCCGTGCGTATAATTGCGATCCGATCTCTGATCTTAAGCTGGGTACACACGATACATTAATCAGGCTGATCTGGACAACAAACAAAACACTCGCCGGTTTGAATATAAGATCTGACAGACGCTGTCCTGATCCTGCTAGGATGTCACAGCATGGATGGCGGGATGCAATTGCTGCAGTAACGGATACCGCCAACAGATTTCTAATAAAGAATATTTGTATATCGGAACAGGGACAATGGCGAATATTTCTATTTTGATACTGTCTCCTTTCCCAATGCTGAACTGTACTCACCGTGATCGAGATGGTTAAGACTAGGCTGCAAGAAGATGCTTGTTAGGGTTAGGCTGTGGAGAGGGGATGGTTAAGGCTAGGCTACAGGAAGGATATGGTTAGGGGTAAGCTGCGGAGAGGGGACTATTAAGGTTAGGCTTCGTGAAGGTTAAGGTTAGGCTGCGGATGGGATTGGATGGATTAAACATAGTACTTGCCCATTGGAATCTTTGAAGACACACCAGGACTATGCTTGATCATCGCAAACGGTTGAAAACTGACCATGGTCGTCATTTCATTGCCGGGATGTGATCTGTCGAAATGTAAATCATCAGAACGGTGAACCACAGCCATGGTCAGAAGCTTGGACCAATTATTAGGCAGCGTACACACTCTTCATGATTTCCACATCTATCGGGCTGTTTTATCAGGAGCCGAGAAATCATAAAGCGTGTGTACGCAGCATTACAGCATCAGTCAGATCCCTGTCCCCAGCAGTGTAAAATCCCGTATATCTTGTAGATAAATCTGAGTATGGAGTCTCTCCAAGATCGTTTAAATCTCTCAGATCATCTCTCAGATCATTAACACGCCTCCTTCTAACTAAACTACTCCGTGCGGTCTTTAAAGACTACACGGAGACAAACTCCGTACCTAACTGGTAAGTAGATTGTGTAAATAATATACTATGCACGTGCAGAAGGTGCATTCTTAAACATACACACCTAGGAAGCCGGAGATTCTTAGGTGTGAATCGGATCTACTGAGACACAGGAAATCTTCACACTTATCACAGTTACTATATTACAGATGAACGTGATCAATATAAAGGTGTTATTGTAGTATTTACACTTCTTCAGCCCCAGTCTAATCTGATCAGAGCCCTCCAAATCCTTAACATGGTCAGATTAGC
Organism: Limnodynastes dumerilii; assembly: GCA_011038615.1. Classification (NCBI taxonomy): domain Eukaryota; kingdom Metazoa; phylum Chordata; class Amphibia; order Anura; family Limnodynastidae; genus Limnodynastes; species Limnodynastes dumerilii. Next base: position 203,702 of record WWET01002671.1, on the reverse strand, counting down.
TTCATTAAACTATGCTCCCTTATATTTCTGACTTTCGGGTGAAGCAAGTGCCAAGTCTCCATCCCATGCCGACAGACATGGATTTAAAACTCATGGGGCCCTAAGCAAGATGTCGGTTTGGGATTCAACATGTCCTTAAGGCTATAAGGGTGCTTAACAGTGTAAGGACCTGCATGCCGATTATTTAAGCCATACATTTTCTATCCCGTCTAATGTGCTGACCATCGGCTTTAAAAAACGTTCCATCCGACCTGGGCGTGTGTAAGAATTTAGAGAAATACGGCAGCGGACGGGGGGTAATATTTGAGAACTGGAAACTGCTTCTTATATTCGTTCGTCTACCTTTAAATCTTATCAAGCTATTATTCCTCCAAGCATTCCTTCCGCTTTGCAGCGATACACTAATTGAATCAATTTTATTATGTAGTGTATTGTGCGTGCTTGAAATGTAATTAATCTACACTGCATAGAAAAGACACAATCCTTTCTAGTAGCGAATAGATTCCAATCAAAGAAGCAATTCCATGCTTAAAAAAAAAAAAATAATAGGTGTTTATTTTTTGGATAAATTATTGTGGCCATAATAAGAAAATCGTCATTTAACACATTCATGGTTGTAGACAATCATGGCGATCGCTGTCACTTGGTACATAATATATAATAACCACCACCTCTGACCTCTGTCTGCAATGGACAGTTATGACTTCCAAGGGGCTGATTGGTCAAACCAACACAATGGCTGCTTCTATTGTCACTATTTATTTTTTAAAGTATAGGAGCATGAAAAGTTCTGTTCATTGACATGTAACAATAGAGTTTCTAAGAGTTCACAGCACATTTGATCCCTTCACAAACCATTATTACAAAGTTGAAAGAGCAGACACATCAGAGAGTAATGAAAGCATCTAATAAATTAAGGGAAACAACATGATTATAGGGCAAATATCACTCACTTCAAAAGAGAAAACAAATGCAGATTTAAAAGCAAAAAGGATATCGATATAATTAATAAAATACGGTGATATAAATGTGCAATATTCAGAGTTTCCTTTCATATAGACGCGGCACACAATCAAACGCCGCTATGAACAACACAGCAGAGGATCAAAACAAAAGAAAACAAGAACAACAATGATGGATTTAATTTGCTGCTTGAAAGTTGAATAAATTAACTAGATGGAAATTCAATGAGGAGTCCGGGATACGTGACAAGTGGCTTATAGCAGACCTCTAATTGGGTTAGGAAAGGAACACACCGGCTGTCACACGGCTCATTCAGCGGCTATTTTCCAGTGTGGTGTCAGAGAGAAACATTTTCTCCTATTTAAAAAAAAAAAAAAAAGGATTGTACCCAGAGCTGGAAAATAAGAGGAAAAGAGGTGGAAAGTTACACCTGAACAAAACCATGTTGAAATTCTCGGTGAATTAAACAAATTGTCTTCTTTGCAGGCAGGGAGAACATTTTTTTTCTTGCTTATTGCACAGACACTGACCAGCGTTACTATTACACTATTATTCAATCTTGGGCAAGGAAATATCACCTCTAATACTGTTTACAACAGATGCAAATTGCCTCGTTTGCAACTCCACATGGTTTTTGCCCAGGTGTAACTTTCCACCTGTTTTCCTCCTAGTTTCCAACTCTGGTCCAATATGATAATTTAGATTTTTAGCATTCAAGCTAATCCAAAGCTTGAGAGTAACAAAAACAAAAACAGGAGTACATTATAATGCGGGGGGTGGAAATGGTTTTGTGTTCTTATTTTTTATACACCTGGGAAAGAAATTTGCTTTAGTTTACTGCACAAAATACTGAGCCTCTGAAATTGTTAGGAAACACAACCTCTAAACTCATAGGGCCCAATTTAACACGAAACACAACCTCTAAACTCATAGGGCCCAATTCAACACGAAGCACCCGTTATTTTGGCTGCGAAAGTAAAACCGGCTATTACGGTAGCCAATATATGCAAATTTTAATACGCACCCTCTATGAGGTACGTGTGAAGAACTGTGATAAAAATTCGCACAATTACCTTCACAACCAAAATAACGCAGGCTTCGAGTTGCATTGAATTAGACCCTAATTGGGGACCCAATTAAGAATGTTACACCTGGGCAAAACCATGCTGATTTCAGGGGGAGTCAAGGTAATTGTATTCTTTGCATGCAGGGATATATCTTTGAATTGCTTACTGCACACAGACACCAGCGTTACTATCACACTGTTATTTAGACTTAGGAAACATCACCTCTCTAATACTGTTTGCAACAGATGAAATATGACTCCCCTGCATGGTTTAGCCCAGGAGTAACTTTCCTCTCTTAGCGCCTGATCCAGACCTACGCACATAAAACGCTCATGTGCGTAGCGTATTTACGCCAGTGTACCTACGATGCACTCCTCTCAGCACTCCCCTTGGTTGTACTTACTCTTGCTGTCTTACGCCCAGCAAACCTTACCCTAACTTTTTTTGTTCGTAACCGCGGATGGCCGTAAGCTCCTTGCGCAGTTACGACGCTTAGCACGCCCATACAATTTAAATGCATCATACCTCGGTGCGTATTTACGAAAATCGTATGCCAGGCATACCCCCTTGACCGTAGTTACGAAGGTTTAACACTCAAAATTTCTAAGCATAAGATGAGTGTAACATCTGCCCCGTAAGGACAAATGGCCGTTTTTACGCTTACGACTAACGTAAAAACACACACGAGCGTAGGTCTGGATCAGGCCCTTATTTTCAAGCTCCTTCTTAAGTCTGAACCAAGCCCTCTATTTGGAGTTTGAATTTTCCCTCCCCCTCCAGTTCAACATGTTTTTGCACCTCCTTCTGCTGTTACTCTGGATTAGCCCAGAAGGATTCATTAAATGTGTTTCTGGAATTACAGCATGCTTTTATAATTTTGTGTTTTGCAATGATCTTTTAGGGAATTTTCTTGTATAAAACATGATTTTTAACCTTGTGTGATTATTTGCACAATCCCATTCAATTGCATCACAAGACAGAGAAACACGTGTAAACTGCCTCACCGCCACAATTGTTGCAGGTTTTCTAATTCGTTTAATTAAGAAAAATGAATCACCGATAAACCTAGACTAAGACACAGGAGCATATTTTTTTATTTGCTTGTTATCCAGCCAGTCTGATCACATGATCTTTATCCATCGCTTCTCAATGTGTTTCACATTGCTAAACATGATTGGGTTTTGAGCCACATCCAATAATCTCTTTGCACTAGTTGCAGGGATGTAATGTCATTCATTACCATTAAAGGGGATGTGTTGCATGATAGACATAACTGAAGATCAACAATCTCTGCCTCCTCCTTCTACAAAAGTCATATTAGTAATGGCACAGCCATTAGCCATGTCTAATTGAATTGTGCGTCTAGATGTTTCTGATTTAGAGGAATGGAATGCTCTGAGTAATAAAGGTGGACGATGTCCTCAGTAAGCTGTACAAGATATCTTGCATGAGTTGGGTGTACAACAATTTGGACGGAAGATCTATCTCATAAGTCAAGTGTATAAACCAAGGTACTGAATGGACTGGAATGAACTGGCCTGCAGGAACTGGACGGACCAGGTAGGATGAAACACCATCCTGCAGAGCTGTACAACATTGTGGACGGAGGGACTATCATACATGAGTTGGGGCTACATAATCTTGAATCGACAGACTGGTGTGCACAGTCCTGGTGTACAATGTTTTGAATGGAAAGATCCTTCTTCATAAGTTGAGTGTACAAGATCTTGGATGGACAGACTGTCCTGTAGCAATTTGAAAAACCAGTTCTTGGATGATAAATTGTCCTGCAGAAGTTGGAAGAACCAGGTGGGATGAAGAACTGTCCTGGAGAGCAATAAAACATCATGGACGGATGGACTGTCATGGGAAGTTGGGTCTACAAGGTCTTGGAAGGAAGGATGATGATCCTGCTTAAGTCAGAGGTCTTGGATGGACAGACTGGTGTGTACAGTCCTGGTGTACAATGTCTTAAATGGACAGACCTTTCTTCATAAGTTGAGTGTACAAGATCTTGGATGGACAGACTATCATGCAGCAGTTTGAAGAACCAGGTCTTGGATGACGAACCAGGTGGGATGAAAAACTGTCCCGGAGAGCTATAAAACATCATGGACGGATGCACTGGCATGCATCATTGGGTCTACAAAGTCTTGCATAGACAGACTGTTGTATAGAGTTACGATGTACAATTCCTTAGACAAATGGACTGTTCTGTATAAGTTGGGTGTACAAGATCTTAGATGGTTGGACTGTAGCCTTGGGTCAACATACTGTAATATCATGCTTTGATGGTCAGACTCTCCTGCATAATTTGGGCATACAAGGTCTTGGACAGCAGACTGGTGTGTAGAGATCTGATGTACAATGTCTTGGATGGACAGACTCTTCTGCATAAGTTGAGGGTACAAAATCTTGGTTGGACAGAATGTATTTCAGCAGTTTGAGAAACCAGGTCTTGGATGACGAACGGTCCTGCAGAAATTGGACGTGCAAGATATTGGTTTGGCCCGCTGTCCTGCAAAAGTTGGATCTAAAAAGTCATAAATGAAAGGACTATCCTGCTCAATTGGGTGCACAGTATAAGTCTTGAAGCAACAGACTGGTATGTAAAGCCCTGGTATACAAGGTCTTGGATGGTTGGACTTCTCTGCATGAGCTGAGTACACAAGGTTTGAGAGAGAAGTTTGTGAAGTCCAATATTTTTCTCAGTTTAGTATTATTGTCTTATATTTTGATATATATCAAATTTACAAAAAAGAATGATGTGCATTGAATCTCTTACAACAGACAAGAGGTCAGGAGACTATGGTAAGAGGTAATCTCAATGCATTATGGGAGTCACCTGTAATGCCAATAGAACCACTATAAAACCTGTAATCATTGGTTAGACAGAACAGTACTAGTTTAGCACCTATTGGAGATGTCCTGGCAGTCCTCTTCATGGGCCAGATTCCCAACTTGGAACTTTGTCACACTCCTGCACGCTAGGCACGCACACAACCAATGTCCCCGCCACGGAGCTAAGCCGATTGATGCTGTGTTCCGTGCGGATATCAGCCCCCCAACACAAGGGAGGGAGGTGGTGATCGGTGGCGTTCCTGCCATCCATGTGTATGAGACACGCACGGGGGGTGGGGGGATTTGGAGATAAGCATTTGAGTCATACAGTAAGCCTTACGTACAATGAAGTATTGTTCCCGCAGGAAGATGTGTGTGGGAGGTAGGGTAAAGTGGCCTATCCACAATCCGGGGGGAGTGCACTGCTCTTCTGAATGCAGGATTGTGGATCAGCAATACCATTCGCTAGCCTCCGCAACAGAGGTTAACACACAAAATGAACCCCTAACTGTAAATCAGGTCCAGGTGCCTCTTTCTAATCTCACCTAAAATACAGGGTTAATTTTGGTTTCAGCATGCAATGTAACATTGCCAATTAACCTATTACTAGAAAATGTCAAATATTTACCACAAGCATCACAGTGAATTGGACAGTAAGGAAATATCACAGTAATAGTATTACCTACGTATAAGTAACGAGATTTTTTAGTCCAAAAATGCAAATATCTCATTAAAAATACATTAAAAACCTGACACCCAGTAACATTGATAGGAAAATACAAGTGCACAAAGAGTCTTATAGTGTCTTATAGTGGCAATACTCTGAGTTATAGAGTAGTTGATCGTAGGAGTGTGGAATTTCATTGAATTAACAACTGATTGCAGAAGAGGACAGGGATTGTTAAACTGAATTGGGGCAACCATAGACAGGTTTAAGGAGTACTTGCAAAATGCAAAATACGTACAAAGAAACCAGTCGGGTATATAAATAGCCACAGGCATAAGGGTAGAGTATTATATGCACCAAAGAGAGAAATAACAGCTTTTTAATATTTATACACAACTTTTCCTGTATATACGCTGAATTACATTGTGACAACGGGCACTTAATTTAATTAACATGAGAGCGGTCATTGTCAAACCAATGTTACGAAGTGTTCTGGGGACCATGTACCCCTCATTATTTAATCCTGAAACTGTGGCTTTAAGTCACCTTGAGTCCTTTTGCCACCAATATATTCTCTACCCAACATTGTGCCGTGTTGACCATTCTGCTCAACAGAACAGGAATACGAAAGTGAATCTTCCAATTCCCCTACTGTGTGTCTGTACACAGTTCAGGAGAATCCCATAGTGGCACCTCTGAAATGCATGCTGGGACCTGTGGTTCCACAAATGTACCTTCTTACCTGTCATTTCTAAATCATGGCTATATAGATTCCATTCATTAAAATGGACATTATTGGGACTTCAGAGAAACAGTTGCTATTCTAAAACCTCAATAATAAATAATAACAAGAATCTTAATAAAAAGAATAATAATGTTACCCTTTACAACATTCCACATCATTTCACTTTGCTTTAACATAACAGAAACTTGTAGAAAGACTCATGAGACCAGTCCTGCATGTTGATAGACCACATCTCTGCCAATCAGGATTATACAGCATAAAATAAATAATCCTATGTAAAAGATACACACTGGACATTATACACAGATAGAGAACAAGGATAAACAGTTGATTGTCTATGGACCAGTAATAATTATTCCAATTATCCTATAACAAAAAAAGAAATAAAATACACGATTTCTTCTATGCCATCAAACAAATGTAATAACAGCAAAAAGTATCGGATACCTCTTCCAAGAGTTATTGGTATCCTCTACCCCCAACAAACAAATGTAATACCCGCAAACTCAGCAAAAGGTATCGGATACAGCCCTTTTTTTGCGGCACACACTCACAATGAGTGAAATTGTCAAACAGTACCTTTTTTTTGTGTGATTTTAGTTTTTGTTTTGTTATGAAAAAGTGCAAAATATTCTTTGAAAATACAGTAACGTTATACATGGTAATATGTAGGGATTACATAAATGCCAGGCAACTTATGGCTCTCCAAGTCCTGGTGAACTACAAGACACAGAATGGCCTTGGGTGACTTGTAGCTCCACCAGGAGATGGCATGACCCTGGTTGTCCAATCCCGCTTTGCATGCAAAATATAAGACAGGATACAAAAGCATATTAGGTGTAAGGTCCTGCGCTATTCTGTTTTGCTCACTGGAACTTGCCGGCTCTTGTGATACCGGTGGCACGCCAGCTCGATCAACTCGAGTCCCCCGAAACACTTCTCCTGCAGAGTAAAGACTGCGATCATCACCAGCGTGTACCACCGCACCATGCTGCAGGCGTAGAGGAAGAGGAACGAAGCCCCGATGAAGATTGTCCAGTACAGCAGCGATGCAAACTTTATCAAGTTCACCCTGAGCTCCGATTTGCACGGCGGGATCCGACTTCGTCTGGTGGCGTCAAAGTATCGTTCCCCTTCGTAGAAGGCGCGCAGACGATTCTCCTTCTCCTTCCAGCGTTCCTGGCACCAGCGCTGAAGCTCCTCTTTGCATGTGGGCAGGCAGCTGACGGGGTACCTGCGGACGTGGAAGTGGATCTCCCTGGGGAAGTTGCCGTTGAGAATGTGCTTCTCGGTTTGAGGAATGTTGTGAGGATAGGCAACGGTTATGTCGTGGATGGCATCGAGGTTATTTCCTGAAGGAGAGAGGGGAATATAGAAGGTAAGACACAAAAATATCCCGCAAGTGGCAAGTTATAGAAACAAAATCTATCCATAGCATCACGTTATATAAAACCCTTATAAAAATAACGTAAAGACTTAATAGCCTGACCAAGCTGAACAGACAAGAATCCCAAGGACTATAGTTGGCCGCACAGACTTGACCTGACTAAGAGGCGCTTTCTGATCCATATTATTCAGAAAAATGTCTGCATTTTGCGCAGTTCCTGTATTTTTCGGCATTCTAATTCGTTACGGACAGCGGGGCAGAGTGGAAGAGAAAGCAGGGATTCGGTGGAGAGAGACCTGGTGACAGGGTGGAGGAGAGAGAGCAGCCGGACAGGTGTGTAACCAAGAATATACAAAATGGACCGTATTCTCACCTAAGAAGTTTCTGTTTCTTAGGTGTGTATCTTTACGAAATGACCTACTACGCATGCATAGTAAGTCATTTACTTCATTGACGCTCCAGTTAGGTAGTTTAATTAGAAAGAGGAGGGCTTAAGCTGCCTCGGGGAGTGTTTAGGTAGAAGTGGGAGGGGGAAAGAATTTAGATTAGCCGGGGAGGGCGGGGAGAGGCATTGGGTTTGATCCAGACCTACGCTGGTGTGCGTTGCGTATTAACGCCGGCGTACCTTCGCTGCACGGTAATAGGTACTCCCCTTGGTCGTACTAAGTTTTGCTTTTATACGCTCGACAAACCCTGTTCGTAACCGTGTGCGTCCGTATGGTCATTGCGTAGTTATGACGCTTAGCACGCCCATACTGTACGATTTCAATGTCTCACCCCGCCCTCGGCGCGTAGTTACGGATTTCGTAAGACAGGCACGCGCCCTGTAGCGTTAATACGGAGCTAATACACCCACGGCTCATACGCTCAGAATTTCTCAGCGCAAAATGTGTCCCGCGCATGCGCAGTTAGTACAAGTACAAAAATGTTTACACTTACGATCGGCGTAAAAACGCACACCAGCGTAGGTCTGGATCAGGACCATTGTCTCTGCGTAGTTTCCTTCTTAAGAAGGAAACTCTGCACGGTAAGATAAGGTAGCCCTGTGGCATTCGTAGGTGACATAAGGTACATAAAAACG
>WWET01002671.1:168912-179635 GCA_011038615.1 Limnodynastes dumerilii | reverse complement strand
TTAGAGACGCACAAGAGGGCAAGAAAGGCTGGATGCAGGTATATTTAATATGTGTAGATTTCTATAATTTATTAGTTAATTCCTCATGTAGTTTTACTTTCAGAAATTTGCTTTAATTGAATGTAATCCAGTAAATTGATTTGTATGTGTATTGTATAGCAAAAACTAGGTTGAAATGTGTATTATATGATGATAACTAGGATGCAATGTGTATTGTTGAAACAGTCTGTGGGTGTAACAGATTATACGCAGATAATTTTATTTGTTTCATTGATACAGCCATCCTCCGGCCATTACTTTTTGACGACACCCATTGACTTATTGGTGGGCCCCCGTAAAAATTAGTAGATGTCCCGTTTTGAGGGGGAAAAAAAATGGTCACGTTAGTTATACTGGACACCACCATTTTCTTGGCCATCGGACCTGGATTCCCAGCAATCAGACCCTCCAACATGACCCCTTCCATTAGGTACAATATACTCCGCACCTGAGCTTCCAACTGTCACTCACCTGGTTTAAATGACTTACCTGATATTTAAAAATCAACAAAGGTGGCTACCATAGTAACTGACCGTTGGAAACCGAGGAGCAGAGTATTTTGTACCTAATGGAATGGATCATGTTGGAGGGTGTGCAGCAATAGCTAAGGCTGATGTAACATTATTGTCTCAAGTTCAAAGGCTTCCCCGAGAAAAAGTGCATTGTCCAACCTTGAAAATACAAACGCTTCCTATAAGCTGCTCGTGTCCTGTCCCGCCGTGTACGGTGATTGTGTGGTGGATATTTAATTTTTTTTTTTTATATATCAATAAAAGGGACTAATACTGCAAGAGGAACATATTTGCGAAGAAAACCAACATGGAAACTTGAAGTCAATATCCCGAGGGGTCAGAAAATATTCTTACAACAGGGCTCGACAAATATTGGAAGCCAGGTCGTTAGGGTGACTAGAAATCGGGAACTGGCTGACTGACGTGGAGGAGCAACCACAGGGGCGTTATCAATGGGATGACCGAAGATTCAGCAGGCGAGGGATTAGTGGCCGCAGGGTGATAAGCCGCTGTGGTTGTATCTCCACTGTCATTCATTATCAGCAAACCTGCGCACGCCAGAGAGGAAAAAAACAGAGGACGACAGCGAGGACTTCAAAGGGTAAAGTAAACAAACCATCATGTGCGTGTTTTATAAAGTATGCCATAGCTGCCAACTCTCCCTGAATATCAGGGAGACTCCCTGAAGAGTGGTCGATCTCCCTGACTCCCTTAAGTGTTGGCAATCTCCCTGATGCTGAATCAGTTCCAGAAGTCATTGTGGTATGATGATAGAATTTAGAAACGGTCTATTTCCCTGCTTTGAGGCCTATGGGGTGGCATTTTCATGGAGACCAAGATGTAATAAAGACTGGCAGTTATCTAAGACAACATGACTTCGATAATGGAGACAGAAATGAAAAATACACTTCGGTCTCTTGTGAATCAGCTGCAGTGTCACCTACTATTATCTTTTCTATAATGATGAAGAAGTCTGTGGATACTATTCACAGTCTCCACAACAACACTGAAAATTTAACAATAGTTTTCCTGTTAGCACTAGACATACTCATGGGTGGAGCTATTCCCAGGCCACACCCCTTTGGCGGTACAGGCCACACCTTTTTGGTGCTGGGCATTGACAGTACAGTCTACAGCGAAATCTCCCTGATATTCATTTGCAAAAGTTGGCAACTATAATATACATGTAAAACATATAAAATTTCTGAAAAACCTGGCACCTAAATAAAAAAACAAAACATTGTTGGCCTTATCTTAATACTACATGTTTATTGTCCACATAAACTATTTAATTCTCATAACATTTTTTACCCAAATCCCTGACATAAACACAACCTATAACATTAGACAGACCGCCCGCTACCCAGATGCTAGGGTGTATATAGAATTATACGGCCTATTACGAGAGACAAGATGGATGTGCCTTCGCTGCGATGACTGAATGACAAGTAACATGTATTGTGTCTTGATTTAACAATCTCGTTACTAGCCCAGACATGTTTGCACACAGCAGAGTCTCCTCATTAAAATTCAATCACAGTGAGAAAACAAGACGGGCTTAGAGTCACTGAGGGTATAAACTTCATTTTCATTTCATTAAGCCACCTGGAAACAGCAATCAATGAGCGCTCGTGACGTGGGACGCAACTCTGACTTCATTAAAATGTTCATTTCATGCCTCTAACTCCCTACTTATAACATGCTGGTACAGCACACGCAACATGTATTGATTCTGGTCCGGGATACAAAACATGTACAGTTATTCCAAAATAATATATACTGGTCTCACATTGTCCACATGCTCTTATACAATCAGCAGTCTGTCTCTAGTACCTGACACATATACATATATTTATTATTATTATTGCTACTATAATGAACATAAAAGTCTAAATATTTGGTCAAAAAAATTGATTGTTCAATCAGATTGGCCCCGATACAGCAGGGTTGCCGACTTTCAATAACTTCCATAGGGAGATCATGGAGGGAAGACATAAATGCATGCATGGGGCGGGTCTTTATGATGCAATTTATGCAAATCATGTCATTAAGCCCCAACCCTTGACTAATAATTACTTTAGCTTTAATAGGGATCGGGGCTTCGAACTGGCTGGGCAACGCAATCGATCCCTAACCCTCCCTTTCCTGCAGCCTAACCCTAACCCTCCCTTCTCTAGTCTAACAATAAAACCCCCCCTCCCGGCAGTCTAACACTAACCCTCCCCTTCTATGGCCCTAACCCTCCCTAAGAGCCTAATCCTAACCCCCCCAACACTAAAAGTCCTTGAAGAGGTTACTCACCTCTCCGGTGATGTCAGCGGCGGGTCCTGCGACGGATCCTGTGAAAATGAATGGAACTTTTGGCCATCTCTATTTCTAAAAGTAGTCCATCGTAGCGGGGACTGCAACCACTTTGAATCCTATTTAAAGCTTATTTAACAGTCTTACGTTAAATACAGAAAGACAATGCATCAACTCTGCACACGTTGTGTTGCATTTACCAGTTACCGAACCTTTTTTTTGGGCTGCACCTGTTGTGTGGAATACCTTTCCTTGCTCAGCAAAAACTCACTCTGGCCTCCCAGAGTTCCTTAATACTGCGGTCAGGCAAATTTGCCCAGTTCTATTTGCAGATGGAGCCAGAGACGGGCTCAAGTTTACTTCTAGAACAATCTAAAAACGCACCATTTTTTTTATTTTTATTTTAAAGGCTCGGATGTGTTCCTTTTATATCACCCTTTGGAACAGACCGTTTGTGTTTAATTAAAGTAAGAACATTATGGAAACTCTTTCCGGCTCTGTTCATGACACATAAAACACTTGACATTGGGTCAACAGCCTAAAATCAGCTGCATTCAGCCACCTTGACAAAGATCTGTGTCTGAGTTCTGCTGATACAAAGGATGATCTATAGAGAGATAATTTTATGTAGGACACAGCTGTAACTGGAGAGTGGGACTCGGATGCAAAGAAAAGGAATAAAAATAGCCAATGTTTCCACACAAGGTTCCATTAACTTGTCAACTCTGTCCTTCTTACCCCCAAGGACTTCCTGTGTCTTCTGACAAAAGACGAGAAGAGAGCCGGGAATCATTGCTGGCAATCAGGGCAATAATACGCGTCTAGAATATGTATAACCTCCGACTGAACAAACAAGGAAACATTATACAAGCTCAGATAATGGCCTCAATTCAAGTGTCCGCAACGTTGCTGTCCTATAAGGCGTGAGGTGAACGCTGCCCACATTGTACCCAATAGACCAGGGCAACATCCATCGTCCTATTTAACGGGAAGCCTAAAATCCCCCACATCACGCGGTAAACAGGCCCTGCGCAATGTGGGCGGTATTGTATTTTTTGTATTAAAAAAAATAGGCTTGGGCATGCTGGCGCTTGTAGTACTCCAAGTGCCAACATGCCCATGGCTGCCAGGGCCTGCTATGTGGAAAGCCACAAGCACCAGCAGGCCCTGATACCTGGGCCGCTTTGGGCTTTAGGCCCGTATTCAGAGTACCAGATTTATAACATACACGTCCAGTGTTTAGCGATTTTTACTACTGCGCATGCGTAGTCATTTTTTTTACGTAATCTACGTATCTATCTTACGTAGATTGCGTAAATGCGGTCTTTCAGACAACACCCCCAGCGATGTTCAGCAATTGAAGAGGGATTTTTTGCGGGATTTTTTCTGTAAGTTTACTGTTTGGTCGTGATGTTGGTGATTTGGTCCAAAACGGCACACAAATTGAATTGAATCTCACTATGCTGAACTTGGGCGCGATGTTGCTTCATTTTATGCAGATTATAGACACTACATTGCACAAAATAGTACATCAAACTCAACTGAATCAGCCCCAATGAGTTTCACGTTACCGTTACCCCAACATAAGAGAGAGAAATAAAGGTCTTCAGTACGTCTTAAACAATCATCATCCTCAGTCATTATATGCAATTATCGAAGGCACAAAAGGGACACCTCCTAATAGGTGGACGTCTAGACTGTGCATTAACGAGGAGGGAACGCCCATTTGTGAACTGAGCCCCGCCCCTTACGTATAACTGAACAGGATCAATAGTGCGCCGGAGTTCTGAGATACAGAAACAGAAACCAGAATTAAGTAACGTCACATTTTACGCATTTGCGGTGCGGGGCTATGTGTACAGTGTACACGCTTGGTGGGAGGGAGAGGTATTTAAATAGTACAGCAAGTGTGTACTGGTGCGTTACATTTAAGGTAGGTTCCAGGGTACAGATGTCCTGATCTAAGCCCACTGACGCTGCGAAAGTAATGGCCATCGTTGTGTTATCCAACTTCTGACCCTACCTTCAAAATTCTGATCCGCCCCCACTTGAAATGGCAATGGGTTAGAACGGAGGGTCATACGGTCTGCCAAATCCCCTCTTTTACTGTATTTTGTCATTAAAACACTATCGCTCGGAATTTCGATCCCTGCGCTCAGCAAGTGCGCAAGACGCAAAAGCAGATGTTTCCCTCTCCTTCCTGTAGCTAATTAGCAACCCTCTATCATATGTGTTTCTGGAAATGTGAATGACAAGCAATAAACTGCAAACAGTAACATGACAGAGACGGGAAATTAATAGCAGATTAAAAAAATAAAATAAAAAATAAAAAAGAAATATTTGAAATCAATAAAACCCAACTTTATTAATCCTGACGCTGCCGTGCGTCCTCCCAGGAACTGCATGGAGAAATAATCCGTATGCCTTGCATTAGCTTGCTGTAACTGCTGGCTGACCTATATGGGAAAATATGTATTGCAGTATTGTGGTGTAATCCTCCCCGGAGTCATCACAGGCTATTTACTGGTCTCCAAAGCTGAACCTCAAAAATGTGCTATATTTCTGCTACATAAGCAAAGAGCAGAATTCGGGATCACGTGCCGCGAGTTATTCCAGGCAGTCAGAACGCATTTAATGAGTAGTTACTAAGCCGCTTACAGTTCTAAGGAGTTTCGTGATAAGCTATCATTAAATGTTACCAAGAACAGAAGAAGTAACCAAATGTTCCGAAACCCCTGACAAAACGAAACGTGGTTGATTTCTGCGGCTGCTCTTACACGTCAATGTATACTCCTTATTTTTACGAGGCTTTGATTTTTGTCATACATTTTTCGATGCAATATATAAATCACCTGGGTCTGGTGTAAATGTGTCGATGCAAACAGTCCTTTGTTACGCCTGTGATCGGCTTTGGATCGGAGGCACTTGCTTACTGTACATTGACTACGTCCCTCCGCTCCTTCCTGCCCTCAACACGCCCCTCAGAACGCAAGCTGCCGCCGCCACTCGAGTTGTGCTCGGATCTGGATTGTCTGTGACTGCGCTCTCTTCAGTTCTCAGCCATCGCAGTAGAAAATAAGGCTGTGATGAAGTAAGTCCCCCAAAGATGCGATTTGCGTCGAATCACATTAAACCTCACTTCCTTAATGTTAGGGTTAGGCTGCCGTTAGGGTTTGGGTAAGCTGGCCTCAGGGTTTTGTTAGGGGTTAAGATTAGGTTGCTGTTAAGGTTAGGCATTAAGGCTGCCGCTAGGGTTTTGGTTAGACTGCTATTAGGGTTTGAGATAAGCTGCCATTAGAGTTAGGCTATGGTTTGGGATAGGAGTTAGGGTTAGGCTGCCGCTAGGGTTTTAGTTACAGTATACTGCCCATAGAGTTAGGCTAGGGTTTGGGTTAGGCTGCAATTAGGGTTTGAGTTAGATTGTCATTAGGGTTTGGGTTAGACTAGGAATAGGGTTAGGAGTTAGGGTTAGGCTGTCCAAAATTCCATTGAGTTAGGATGCCATTAGGGTGTGGGATAAACTGCCATTAGGGTGTGGGATACGCTACCATTAGGGTGTGGGATACGCTGCCATTAGGGTGTGGGATACGCTGCCATTAGGGTGTGGGATACGCTGCCATTAGGGTTAGGAGTTAGGCTGCTGAGAGTTAGGAGTTAGGTTTAGGCTAGGGTTTGGGTTAGGCTTATGTCTGTCTTTAAGCACAGAAACACTAAAGGTCGATAACATTAGCAACCTTAGCTGTCTAGTTCATTTTTTACAATATTCGTACACTGTCAACCTAATGCTAATCCTAATATCCCGTATACCACACCGCCAACTCACCACAATGAATGCTACTTGCACCGTGCCAGAGTAAATACGAGCCCTAACGGAATTTTGGACAGCTAAACTTTAATGTGCACATTTTTAATCCCCAGTTGATTACTCAGTTGATCTTACGTGATTAAACTGCAATCATACCTAATGCCAATTCATTAAAAAAAATGGATTGATTATAAATACAGATCATTAGGAATGTACCTCCACTCCTTAAGACCTGTTAAGGATCTTATAAGTTTATTAGATTAAGTGCAGAATGCAGGAAAATAATAAGCTTTTAAGAGCCTCCTGCCTGGCGGGAGCATAGAAAAAAAGACGTCATCATGAAATATATACAAACGCTTTTGTCATTTTTGCCACTATCAATATTCCACAGGTGCGTTTTTGATTTTTTGTAGTATAGAAGAATCTATCATCAACTGAATGCCCCATATTAAATGTAACAAACAATAAAAGAATTAGACTGTCTGATCCATTTAAAGAAGGTTAAAAAAAGCTTGTTATTTCATATTAGATAAAATACAGTGTACACGGATACCTGGAAGAGCTTCAAATACTGATAGTTCTCCCTCTGAAAAGGTAAGCAGGGATTTATGCGGTTACATCAAAGGCATCTTACTTATACATACTAAAATGAATTAACATGCAACTAAAGTACCAGTATGTTAAACAATGCAGGATGTCTATATCTTTGTGCATATTAATCAAGTTAAAGGGAAGACTATTGGACATGACTTCTGTGTATTTTCTGTATGTATAACGATCAGTAAGTCCAGACGTCAGAGGAAAGCGAACTCCTGTTACTCCCCTTAACTCTGCCTCACCAATATGCAAGGATCTACCACCACCCACAATCCCTGCCTCTCTTGCAGGGATTAGGCAACATGAATTTGTGAAACGCGCCGCCGTCCCCATTGCACGCAACCCGTCCAGTAGGAATTCTGATGCTACCAGGAAATCATCCAACTTCTGAACGCCCCATAGGCCTCCTAAAGCAGAATTTCAAAAGGACTGAACAGCATTTGAGTGGCATATTAGCATGTCGAGGATCTGAGTGAGCACGAATATACATATACACTGGTTTATTAGCAATAGGAAGATAAATAGCTTGGTGCTCTGAGATTATTACATTGTTACACTAGATATATCAGGCCGTATTCACAGATCCGTTTTTCACTAAAGTTCCGTGCGTATTTTTAGGATCGATCAATTGCAAATCAACTGCGCATGCGTAATAATCTTTATACGCCGTCAACGTAGAGGATAAGAGCGGAATTGCCTAGGGGACGGACTTGTGAATCGGGCGTGGAAAAATCCGCACCTAAGTGCGACAGAAATATACGCACCGAAGGATTTGCATAGAAGTGGGCGGGGGGAAGCATTTGAAGTGGGCGGGGAAGAAGCATTTAGATGATGGAAAGTGGGCGCGCTTACAGTTATAGGGCCGGAAATATACGCACCTAAGACACATAAGGTCGGAAGTGAGTGCGGTTATTTAGGGCAAATCAATGCAGGTCTAAGTCTACGTCTGCGCGGAGAAAGCAAGGGGAGTGACTGGGATTTTTTAGTGGGTGTAACCTGCTCCGTCCGTATATTTGCGGCCCAATCGCCAGATGGATCTCTGAATACGGCCCATCATTTTTAGAGATTTCAGAGACCGGATTCACACTTATGCTTTTTCCATGTGTATTTTTCTGTGTGTATTTTTGTATTTTAGGCGTAGTAACTTTTTACGGAAGCTACGTAGGATTTAGGCACGGAAATCCATTAGGCAACTTAAGCACAAATATACGCACACAGAGTTAAAGTTCCCTATGGTGGCGGAAGTCTGCTAAAATCCGTAAGTGCAAGGGGAGTGTCATGGGTGTGGCCTTGCAACTTAAGCGCATATATTTGCGAATCCGTGCGTACGTATTTCACACTTTGGTTCTTCATCTCAGCGCTGTGCAATTAAATTGTATTAATAATATTTCACGATTGACATTCACAACACCTTGTTGGGGCTGTCCACATGGATAGTTTGGCCAAGTCAGCTCTATGGTGTACTATTCAGTGATATACACACTCTGGCGCTGATCCAGACTTAAACTTATGCCCGATGGCGTAGGGCATCCGAGTGTGATTTTGCATTGCGATTTGCTCTGAAAAAGTGCGCACGCATCTACGGGAAATTCAGACCCGGCGCAAGTCACAGCACAAGAGCTTGAGGTTCTGAGGTGCGTTTTGTACGAGGAAAGGGGTGGGGTTACATAGTCAATGCACATTAAGGGCGTGCACACGCCATTGCTTCAGATTTAGACCTAAACGCAGACGTAAGAGTGCGCAATTAACAGCACCGCCCATTAACCGACCAGCATGTTGTTGGAGAATGATATTTTGCTGAAACGCCTGGAGGAAAGCCATGCAGACACAGGGAAAACATACAAACACCACACAGATTAGAGGCCTTGCCTGGGAATCAAACTCATGACCTCAGCACAGTGAAGCAGAAGTGCTAACCACTCGAGCCACTGTGCTTGTCAACTGGTCCTTGTTGCACACTGCACACTAATGGGGATGATCATCCTATCATTTGCTGATTGGTCTGATTATTTTTTCTGTGTGAAGCCAGCTTTAAAGTGTCCTTTATCAGGCCGTATTGTTTATTTATTCCACGCGAGACGACAGGTTCAGACAATGCCTGAAATCCCCCAGACAGAGAGGCGTTTAAACAGTGGAGCCCTGAATGGTATAACTTGCATATTTCATCGCCCGGTCAGGCGTGTTCCCGCAGAATAGCAAAAGGAAACCGTATACGGCGGATCGGTAACGGACGAGCATTGTGCGCCTCTGCATTCGCACAAAAGGCTCAACATTATTCCGTCTGGATCTGAATAAACATAAAGTGGTCCTTTGCTTGCATTAACAATTCATGTCCAGGCCCTTATGTATTTTTAATATATTTCCATGTAGTTAACCTTTGCTGGCTAATTAGCTCCCCGAACCCTTAGAGGGTGAAATTCAAGAAGATCTTATTTAAAGACAAGTTTCCACTTGATGGCAAAATAAGTTCCGTTTGTTTATTCCTCTTGATCACTCATTAATGAAAGTAACAGCACAGAATACATATGGTGCTGTTCGCAGCCATTAAAGAAAGAGCACATGTGGAAACTGCAGTACCTCAACAACAGGAGACCCCCAATATGTCAGTCACCCAGAAACTATGGTTTTTGATATAGGACTAAGAAACGCAGAATGTGATGGCAGATAAGAGCCACTTGGCCCATCCAGTCTTCCCAATTAAAACAAACAAACAAACAAAAAGCACAATAAAAAAAAACATTGTGTTCCAAAATAGCTTTTGTGGACCAGACAGACACCCTCTAGAAACATAGAAAGTGACGGCAGATAAGAGCCACATGACCCATCTAGTCTGCCCAGCTGTTTATTTAAAACTATACTGACCGTAGATCCTATTTACCCTCAGTTTAGTTTGAGATTTACTGTGTTACCCTCAGATGGGAGATTATTCCACTTATCTATCACCCTTTCACTGACGTCATTATCCGCACATTTCCTCTGAATCTACCACCCTCCAGTTTATATTCATGTCCTCGTGTTCTATTACACCTCTTCCTTTATATAATGTCCCCTCCTATACCTGTTACCCTCCAGTATATACACATGTCCTCATGTTCTATTACACCTCTTCCTTTATATAATGTCCCCTCCTGTACCTGTCACCCTCCAGTTTATATTCATGTCCCCATGTTCTATTACACCTCTTCCTTTATATAATATACACATGTCCTCATGTTCTATTACACCTCTTCCTTTATATAATGTCCCCTCCTGTACCTGTCACCCTCCAGTTTATATTCATGTCCTCATGTTCTATTACACCTCTTCCTTTATATAATGTCCCCTCCTGTACCTGTCACCCTCCAGTTTATATTCATGTCCCCATGTTCTATTACACCTCTTACTTTATATAATGTCTCCTCCTGTACCTGTCACCCTCCAGTATATACACATGTCCTCATGTTCTATTACACCTCTTCCTTTATATAAT